>JAWQFJ010002507.1:15000-102529 GCA_034096865.1 Theodoxus fluviatilis | reverse complement strand
TCATGTATTCATTCACTTCCCCTTTCCTCCACTCACCCCTTTATTTTCGTTCCTGGGGTCATTCTCTCCTTGTATTTTTTCTGTGTGCCACTTTTATGTGGTGTTCTTATTTGCTTTTTTTTTTTCCCCAACATTTCTCTTCTCCTATCTCTATTTCCTTCACTTTTAAACTCTGCTATTTTTTTCCTTACATCCCTTTTTTTTTTCCATCACTTCACAATCACCACAACCACTACCCTTGCCCACTACAAACTCTCCACATCCGTGCACACATGACCTGATCATTTTCCACATGCAACGTGGATACGACCTGCACGCCGAAGCAATAGTTACCTGGGTCTAAGATTTTCTTCGGTTTTCGCCGCGTCTATATAACTTTGCGTTTTTTGTGACAAACGTCTTGCTCGGTCGGTGTACTGTACTCCATTCACCTTAACGCTGGACCGCGTGATTCGGGTCGTGCTCACACCTTAAAGCTAAACCGACGTTTTATTGGGCTGCTGAAAAAGTGAAATAGTCGAAAGTCGGAACCATGTTCGAAACGTCGTTCCACTGAAGATTACACCCGAATCACGGGAGGACAGTTAAGAAGGGGGATGCATCGGATGTCATCAGAAATACTACGCGACCACGCTGTTTCCTTTTTTCTATTCTTCAAATTTCTTCTCTCCAACTTACTCTCCCCTCACAGACATAATAATCGCTTTCCACCCACCATTTCTTTTTCTTCCATTTCACCACCCCACCCCACATCCCATCCCAAGAATAACTATAAAAAAAAAACAACAAAAACACCCCTTCTTGCAATGGCAAAAAACGAAACTTGACTATAGAAAAAAAATAAGAAAAACCCTTGCTCAAAAACCCTGTCAAAAAAAAAAAAAATGCATTGTCCCTTTTGCCGGCAAAAAAACGTAGCAAATGCCAAAAAAAAAAAAAACCCCCTTTTTGCAGAGCTAAAAAAAAAACAAAAAAAAAAAAAATAAATAAAAAAAAAAAAAAAAAAAAAAAAAAAAAAAAAAAAAAAAAAAAATATTAAACTTGCATTCTGATATTCAATTACACTAAACTTTATTCCTGAAATTCTTATTCCTCACGCACGCGCTGATAGATACAACACTAAGAACTCACTATTATGACTATACATACGTGTATCTTGGTCACAAGCGCTCTCGGGAGAGACCACCGAAAACTGGGAGGTCCACTTACTGGTGTCGAAATCTTGCTAAAATCAAGCTTTTCTTTCCTATTGTCTTTATAGTAAAAACAAGAGCCCGCCCCACGCCCCCGCCCCCGATTTTATTCAATTAAAATTCATTCAAAACTTTAAAGACAAATTGACCCACAGTGTGTGTTCATACTTTATATACCATTTGATGGCATGATTCCTTTTTTAATGGTTTCTTCATTCATCTTTTTATTTTCTTTTTCCAAAATGACTAATTTTCATTCATCATTCTCCCATTCCGACTTCGTGTCATTTATTATTTTATAACCTTTTTCGTTTTTTCCTTCTTTTTTTTTTTTTCCTTTCCTGTTCTTCTTTCTCATTTTTTCCTTTTTTTTTTTTTTATTTCTTTTTTTTCCTGGTTTTTGTTTTTTTTCCCTTTTTTTTATTCTTCCACCTTTTTCTTTTTTTTTCTTTTTCTTTTTTTCTTTTTTTTTTTTTTTTTTTTTTTTTTTCTTTATTTTTTTCCCTTTTTTTTTTTTTTTTTTTTTTTTTTTTTCTTTTTTATTTAATTTACCTTTCGTTTTTTCTCGCACATACCTATATAATACACCTCCTCCTCTGTGTGACTGTGTGAGTGTTAATTCAGCGTCTATGACAAGCCAATGCAAAACAAAACATGTCATAATAGGAGCTTCCTGAACCTATCCATCATGTTTAAAATATATGGTCGATTGTTTCCTGGGCCGATAGCTTGCAAGGGGGTTTAGGGAAAAGAACATTATAAATGCTTTACAAACACTCCGTCATATCAATTCTCAAATGGCTAAGCTGGTAGAGCGTTGCACTCTTGGTCATGCATGACCAGGTTCGATTCTGCACTGAAACTTTCTTTTCTCTCTTTTTTCGAGAGGTTGTGGGTTCGAACCCGACCTGGTTTTTTGTGTTTGTGTGTGTGTGTGTTTTTTCCTCCCCTTTTTTTTCGAGAGGTTGCGGGTTCGAACCCGTTCTTTTATCTCTTTTTTAAAATAAATATACGAAAACCTGGAGGTTCAGCGCCAGCGGTTTTTATAATTTTAGCATACATGTATTTGATCATTTTGCTGCAGAAGTGAGAGGAAACAAATATGGTATAGAAAGACTTGAAATGCTTGAAGCACACATGTTCATAGTGGATGTGTGATGATTTGGCTTCAGGACATGTTTTATCTAAGTTTATAAACCAGAGCCAATACTTTGAAGGGAACAGAAAAGTTTCAGAACTACAGGAAGAAACTTATACCAGAAACTCCTGATTAATATATTCTACTGTTTTGCTTGTGTTGTTATGGTGAGGTGTTAATTCTTTGTGAACTGACATTGAAATTCTGTTGTGCGTTGCAGGTTTGGGTGAGGTTTTAGGGTGGATGCCAAGAATGTCTGAAAGACTGGAAAATGAGTTCAGCCAGCTCTGCACTCACTCAGAAAAAACATGTATGACTGGAGCTGACCTCCCAGACCCATCCTCTGTCTTGTCAAGTGTGTCAGAACTTGCAAAGTAAGTAGACCTGCAGAAGTGACTGTTCTTTGGACACAGAAAAGTTTTGCATCATCATGTAGACAGTTTCCTACTGGTCTAGAGAGTGGTTTATGGTGTGAACAGCTTTTTACCATTCTGTTGTGGATTTAGAGTGATACAAGTAGTTGACACCATTGAAAAATGGGTAATGCTCTAGTATTTTTATTTCAGGAGTGAATGAGAGTACAGTGAGTGATGAAAGTTAGGTCAGGCTGCCTATTTTGGGTGCTACCCATTGCTGTTGATGTTGCTTCCATTGTTCTTTCCAATAGACAGTTTGACCAGGAATCTGGGTCATTTCATGAAATAATTTCATCACTTGATACATTGATATCACATTAGGAGATCATTGTTACTGCTTGTTAAACTTGCTGGATAGGTGAGATTCTAATTTTCAGCATTGTAATTTTCTCTTAACCCTTCTAGTATGATGATCTGAATCTTATGATGGTCTTGTCTTTTGAGTCAAGGCTGTCCATGGTTAATGTGCTAAGTCAATCTTGACTGCTTTATGGTTTATCAAACACTGTCATCTAGGATGAGGAAAGCAGTACCTGGCATTCTTTAATCATGTTGATATTTTGTTCTTGAAGATTATGAAGTGAATGTCTTAGGTCTCTTGTCACATAGTGCTCAACAACCAAGTTGATACTGCATGCTGAGTAGATTTATGACAAAGACATCACACTTGTTTTCCTGCCCAACTGGAGACATCTGTCAAAGAGGACAAGCACTTGATTGATGTGGCTGGAGCATCTGTAGCTGGAGCATCTGTAGTGGTGTAGTTGACAAGAGCAATTTGGAGTTGCTCTTACTAATCCATTGGAACTGTGGTCTTGCCTATGCAGCATCTTTTCTTTGAACTCTATGATCTGCATTAGGTTGATACTTGTCTGTTCTAGAGAAGAACAGAAGAATGGTGATGTTGAGGGTATGTATGTAGATGTGTGCATATGTGAAAACACTGAGTGTATGGATGTGTGTGTGGTGGAAAAGGAATGTTGTTGGTTCTTTTCCCCTCCTGTATTGAGTCTACTCTCCTGTAAAGGTAACTGCTTCACTGCCTCAAGATGTAACCATTCCATCTGATGTTACTTCTCACTCTTGCAAGGAACACTAACCCTCATCTCCTTACAAGAAGGGTTATAGCCATCACTCAATCTTTCCTCAGTGCATCATTGCATGACACAATTTTCTTTGAAATCCAACACAAGAATTGACATGCATGTTTTGTTATTTTGTACTTCTGCTATTCTCACCTGTTCTGGTTTCTTAATCTCCTCTTTGAAATTTTTTTACTAACCAGGTATGAGGTGATGCACATTCTTTTTAAGTGTAATGATTAGTTGAATAATCCACAAAAAACAAAGAACCACATGCTACCCTATCTTCCCTGCCCTATAAGCACTCAGGGAATTCCGTATTCTACTCTTAAGGCCATGTAAGTCATTCACGTGTTTCATTCCCTGGTCCTGTAAGGATTATGCATTTTGTTGAAAAATCAGTCAAGTAACAACCACGTGGGGGGGGGTGGCTATGGGCTTTACAGCATTGAGCAGGGTGGGCAGTCATGGGCGGTACAGGATCCTAAGAGTTAAGCCAACCCCACCCCCAAAGTCAAAGTAGTGCGGGGGGGGGGGGGGGGAGCAGCAGTTAAGGGTGAGAATAGGCAGGTTGACATGAACTTTTTTTTCTTTTCTTTTTTATTTCTTTTTAGAGGAGGTCAAATTAAACACAAACCAAACTTTCCTTCACTGTAAACACTCTTTTGAAACTAGTTGAATAGTGGATTCCCTGAGCGCTCTTTGGGCAGGGAAGATTGGACAGCAGAAAGTTCATTGTTTACTGTCATTAGTGTCAACTTCTCTTCTTTAAAAAAAATCTTTTTCATGAAAAAAAAGTGGGCAGAAAAAAGGGTTAGTTGGGTTACCCAAGCCACAACTCTTTTTTTCCCTCATTCATTGCAAAAGGTGTTTTCAGCAAAAGAGAAAATTTGATTTATGTTCAATCTGGCCTTTTTTGTTGTTTAGGCTGATCTACTGATCTTATTTTGTGTATGGCTGTGTTACCTAAACCACAGCTCTTGTTTGTTTGTCCTTATTTTGGCCATAACTAAGTACCAGAAATTTAACACCTGTGGCTAATTAAAGGTGATATGTGGGTGGAAAAGTTGTGAACCACTTAGGGCATGAAACTTGGACCACTCATGTCATAGGAATGAAATATTTCTCAGTGATGAAAAACTGAGAAGGCAAAGAAAGAATCAGACAAGTATGTGTAAACCTATACCTTCTTTCTTCCAAAAATCATTGATCAGTACAGGCATTCCATGTGCTGCAATCCCCCAGTGATCAGTACTGGCATTCCATGTGCTGCAATCCCCCAGTGATCAGTACTGGCATTCCATGTGCTGCAATCCCCCAGTGATCAGTACAGGCATTCCATGTGCTGCAATCCCCCAGTGATCAGTACAGGCATTCCATGTGCTGCAATCCCCCAGTGATCAGTACTGGCATTCCATGTGCTGCAATCCCCCAGTGATCAGTACTGGCATTCCATGTGCTGCAATCCCCCAGTGATCAGTACTGGCATTCCATGTGCTGCAATCCCCCAGTGATCAGTACTGGCATTCCATGTGCTGCAATCCCCCAGTGATCAGTACAGGCATTCCATGTGCTGCAATCCCCCAGTGATCAGTACTGGCATTCCATGTGCTGCAATCCCCCAGTGATCAGTACTGGTACTCCATGTGCTGCAATCCCCCAGTGATCAGTACTGGCATTCCATGTGCTGCAATCCCCCAGTGATCAGTACTGGCATTCCATGTGCTGCAATCCCCCAGTGGTCAGTACTGGCATTCCATGTGCTGCAATCCCCCAGTGGGTTGGGGTAAGAAGAGACCCACCCAGTCTAAGACTCAGAGTTAGAGTCAAATAACATTGGACTTGAACTGCATTCAGTCTGAACTATTAGAGTGATTTCCATGCTCAAAGACCTCATGTCGCATCTAAAGGCTGATAGGCTGTGAATCGCCATCCATCCATCCATTTATTAATCCATCCATTTATCCATCCATCCATTCATCCGTTTATCCATCCATCCATTCATCTATTTATCCATCCATCCATTCATCCATTCATCCATTTATCCATCAGCCCATGTGCATCTTTGTTTGACATGTAAGTATTTTTACTACTATCTCATTGATAAAAATCAATAAAGGATACCTGCTTTGTGACTTTCAAATACATAAGTTTTTCTCTCAGTTTTATGCTTGACTTGCATTTGAAGAAATTGCTTTTCCAAGACTCAAGGGTGTTTCTTGCCTTTGGTTCCTGCAGGAGCCATGCAGGCCACTGCGGAATCCGGGGTGGCAGTCGGGGTGTTCTGGGACATCGAGAACTGCCATGTGCCCAAAGGGGTGGCAGCCACCTCGATTGTCATGCGGATCAGGGATCGATTCTTCCAAGGGGGCTTTGAAGCGGAGTTCGTCCTTGTCTGCGACGTTACCAAGGAAAACCAGGAGATCGTTAATGAGCTGAACTCAGTTCAGGTAATGTTGTTGGCATGTTTTGCTTTTTCATTTCTATGATGATGAAAATTACTGCATTTGGGGATTTCTTGTTTTAGATTATGTATTTGTATTCTTTTCTGTATGGATGAAAATGAAATTATGAAGATCAAACGAAGCTTTGTGGAGGCAAGGGGATTTGGTTACTTTGCAATGTTTCCCAAATAAATACATTGATCTGTAGAGCTAGAGAGCAGCAGTTCTGCTGATACTGATGTTCTGCAAATACTTTACGTATATGCATACAAGTTTGCTTGCTTGTCATAATTATAAATCCGTTTTTGTTTCCAATTGAGGTTAAAAAAACATTTATCAGTGTTGTCAGTGGTCAGTGGTCTTCTCAATTTAGGGAATAGGGGACATATTGATTACTTTGCCGGTGGAAGGAATGAGAAAAAATCCCAGTGAGCACTTTCTCAACCACTTGATAATCATATTTGTTCATAATTACTCATAAAGAATAGTCTAAATGTGGGTCGTTGTGACCCACTTGGTAGCCAAAAGTAAAACTGTAGCTGTTGTATTTTGGGTTACAGTCTGTTCCTGGGATAGGGAATTCATGTTGTTGACATCTGAGTGGAATTCCTGAGGAGCAATCAGAATCATGTCCAATGACTTCATGCTTGCTGAGTTGGCATCAAGATTGGGGCAAAGAGGCTGTCTGGCTCTCGGAGAACACCAATCCCTAAGATCTACTGATGAAAGTTCAAGATCTTGGTATCTTTTTATTATCAATCTCCTACAAAAACCGCTTGTAGCTGATGTTATCAGTGACCCAGCTTAGGTTCATTCATAACCTAATGAAATAACAACCATCTCATCTCAAATTTTCACATACATTCAGTCCCTGAATAGTACTTAAACTTAAAAAAATCCATGTACATGTGGTTCTAAAGTTGTACTCTGACAAACTGCAACCACAGCAGTTTAACAAACAAACTGGAACGACAGCAGTTTGACGATACACACTGCAATATCAGCAAGTTTACTACCATCAGCTCACTCCACTGATGCCTTGATAGCTGGTGACCATGGGAGGCTGAGACTCCCAAATTGGAAACAACTGTCTCCATAATGAAGAGTGAATACTGGTGCTCCTCAACTTTTTACATCCTATAGTAGGTAGCAGCAGCCTACGTGTGTTCATGCGGGAAACTCTGTGATGCCAAAAATACATGGTTTTGGATGTAATTATTGTGGTGTGCAAATGTCATGTTTGTAAGAAAATCTGAGTGAAAATAAAAAATTCGTGTCTCACCTTTCCTTTCTGCTAATTTTGCATTCATGGAGTGTGAATATAAGGGTCCGGAGAACAAACAAACGCACTACCGGAAAGCGCTGACGTGTGCAGCAGTCACTGGCTACACACCATTTTCATCTGCGCAAGGAAAAATTCCCTTCTCTGCTCTCCGTTCACTGTTATTGTTCCAAAAATAACTTGGACTAGAGGGAGAAAGTTAGGGGTCTCATTTTCTAAACCTCAAACTTGCTACTGTCGACTAATGTACACTAAAATAATCTATTAAAACTGCTGGAAATTATGCTCTCTTTCTCGCGTTTTCTATGGTTAAACAATTGAATAAAACATGGTGGAACCTATACATTTCAGAAAAATAAATGTCTGCTGAATATGACAGATACAAAACCAATGTCATATACGTCATGCAAAATTTCCACCAGCTAATCAAAGCGGGGTACCCCACTGAAATCGGTCCCCTTTGTTTACTATAGCGAGTGAAGTTGCATGTGACCAACATCAGAATCAAAGTCACATTTGCAGACAATCAGGAAAATATCCACTATCGCACCTTCGTGCATTGTAAGGATGAATGTATGCTTAATGCGATGGATACAAAAGTAGAGCCTTAAAGGGCATGCAAAATTTCCACCAGCTAATCAAAGCGGGGCTATCCACTGAAACTCGGCTCCTTGAAATCAAGGTCGCCTTGTTTACAAATGCGAGCGATTCGGCTTGTGCGCTCAATCGCCATCAGCATCAAAGTCACGTTTGCAAACAATGAGAAACATAGACACTAGCATCTTTGCATGCACAGAAAGATAAATTTAGGCTGAATGTGATGGATATCAAACTAATGCCGTAAAGGTCGCGCAAACCCTATGCTACTCAATTTAGACCAGGAAAACCCGTTGAATGTCAAGGTCGCCTTGATTACTATAGTGTCCAGAATGGCATGCTTATGCGCGGGATCAACATCAGAATCAAAATAATGTTTACGGACAAACAGTATCATATATACAAGCATCTTTGCATGCATTTGAAAGATTAATTTATGCTGACTGCAGTAAATACAAATATTCATACCTTGTCATGGGAACATCGCACAAGCCGATCAAAGCAGACAACCACGTTGATCGTGAATACACGTCTGCATAAGCCCAGTCGAGGCAACCATGGCATCCGAAGACTGCCACGCCATCAACTGCAGAATCTGAATAGTATTTTAACAGAATAGAGCTTTCTCAGTGACTTGCTTGATGACTTAGAACTGATATCTTTTAGGGTATTTTGTGTCAGGATGAATCAAAGTTTGCATGGCAAAGGCCTGAATTGATGTTTCTTCCAGTAGTAAAAGCGTGTGCAATAACTGCTTTGTGGATGTGGGAGAGCTTGATGATCAAACTGCTTTTTTGATATTGTGTAGAATATGGATTGGTAGTCATGTACGTTATAAGACTATCTCACAGAGTAGTTTGAGATGAAAGTTCGAGACAGACAATGGAAGCAGAGTGGAGGACCTGGTGTGAGGTCAAGGTGCATGGTGGCCAGTGAGAGGACAGTTTGGAAAGAGTGCATGGAGGCCTTGTGTGCCTCCTGATACAGAGTGAACTAAGTGTTAAATACGTAGGTTCTGTCCTGAACTTTTCAAGCTTATTTAAGTAAACATGTGTGCATTTGTAAAAAGTACTGATCCACATGAACTTTTTTAGCTGTACTTTAACTACTTTCTAAAGAAATCACGCTTTGATGTTTGTCATCCCCAATTTCCAACGGCCTTGTGTGTGTTCTTAAACATTTTAAATTAACTTTTAGAGCGCCACGCACTTTCTTTCCCGAACAGCCGCAGTCAGATCTAACTGCCCGAATGATAGGGCCTATTTATAGAGACAGTACCTAAGAGTTGAGGGACTTTAAGAGCTCTTTCGACAGTTGAGTATACGAAAGAGACTTAGTTTTCACATCTGCTCGCGCTATTTTGATTTATTTTTATTTGCGCTGTGGAATTTTCTGCTAATTTTCTCCTGTGATCGATCCACTCAGTTTGACTTTTGTTTACATCATCATAGACTATAAAGTATTAGTAGAATTTTTCTTTAATTCAGACTCGGAGGAGGAGTTTATTGGGTTTGAGGATTGAAGAAGGTCTTTTGGAGAGTGTCTGAGAGTCAATCGTAGTGCATGATTCAGAGGTTTCAGCGTGTGAGGAAGAAATTCCGACAATGCTCCAAATGGATATGACCATCAGTGGTTACCATCGATTACTGTTGAGCCCGGCCCAGCTTTTGTTCCTGATCTTCTTGTCGATCGCTAGATGATTGCGCCAGTCACCCGCACAAATGCAGCTGTTCTCCGCAGCTCCTCCAGGTTGCCATAGAGCTTGCTCCTCACTGGTGTCGGGTCTGGCCACGTGGCTCTTCTGAGGGAGCTGAGGGTGGGCCCATTCGAGGCTGTAGGCCCGGCACTCTTCCTCCCCGGCAGAAACCCAGAGGACGAGCACCACATCGTGAAGTTGACCGCGCGCAATTCATCATGATGCGTATTGCAGAGGTTTGGTGGCACCACAGGGGTCCTGCATCTCCGTCTTCATCCGTATCGGGGGTCCCTCCCCTAGACTGGCTGCCTGCCTTGGCTGTTGAGCCCAAGTCTGCCCATGGTTTTTCTGTCTGAGTGATCCTTCTCATACCCCTTATACTTGAGGAGAGTTGGCTGATATTTGTCTGACCTCTACCCTTTGATCCGTCCAGTATGAGAAACGCTACCAAAAGAGGTGGAAGTTTTGACGCTCCCCCTGGCCTGGCTCTCCGGGTCTTGGAGGTACTCAAGCCACCACACCTCGTCAAGGAATCAGCTGTGTGATGGTGTTCCTGATGAACTGTCTGAGATGAAATAGTTCGGTTCATATTTCACCGACGATGTCTTTGATCTCATTGTGGAAGAAACAAACCGATACCAGGCTCAGATGTTGTCAAAGAACAAAGGGGGAGTGGGAGAATATTCTCGCCTTCGACAATGGAAGTCATCTTCTCTGACCAAACGTAAATAGATACTAGATGAAGTACAACTGCAAGTACTGAAGACTGCCTTTGTATTGATCAGTGTCCCTGCTTTGTCAGATAGCATTTTCTGGTAACTTTCAAGGTTGCCTGCACTCTTTTTCTTCACAAAGAATAAAATTTGTAGAGATTCTGGAATAAGAGCAAGTTGCAAACTATGTACAGTGAGCTTGATTTTTGTTTTCCACATTTTAAATATTTTTGGTGAGTTTGCCTTCCTATGTAGCCAAATTCTAGTAATTGCATCAGAAAGAGCATATAATTTTCTGTTAGAACATGTAATTTCAAACTAAATAAGAGTAGTTTTTCCTGTACACTGAAAAAATAATCTGGCTGTATAAAAAAAAAGAAGTCAAGAATAGCTGGCATTGTAAAGGTTAAGAAAAGTAACTTGTGTATGTTGGAGGCTAAATGGTTGAGTAACATGTAATGTAACAAACCAGCACACAAAATTTCTTGGGTGTATATCTTCATTTGTTTAAAAGATATTGGAATTTCAAATTTGCCACCCCTTTGAAACTCAGTTTTTCCATGTGACAAATTGGAGTTTTTTCAAAGTTTGGGACATTGACGGTTTTATTTGAGCAAAGTGTGCAGTTTGAAAAAAACCCTGAGCTGTCTTAGTGTCTAGTAAATGGTCCATTCCAGATTTCATTTTGGGACTTGTCTGCTCATTTTATTCTACACAGGAACCCTTCAAATTTGCCATTTGGAGCATATACCTACATTTGGAAATTTATACTCTTTTGCCCTTAGTTTGGCCTATTGTATATCCAGCATTATTACTCACAAAGTGTTGCTTTTGGCACAGTGAATTTCCAACAACAGAAGATTAGTAAAAACTGCTGTTTCTTTTTTGAGGTTCTTTCATGGCAAATTTTGCAGGTGGTTAAAATTAGGGAAAAATTGGTTGTTTCTGGCTCGTTGACAGAATAGCATACTTAAAGTGGTATATCTCCGCAACCAAAAAGAGATATCCTCTTGCTCTTTTTTTGTTGTTTGTCTTGTATTACCAGTCTCTTTGTAAAACTGCACAAATTAATAGCACATTCCTGAAAGAAAGTTTCGGCTGCCGCTACCTACCTATAGTGCAACATGAGAAACATGAAAAACCAGCAACAAGCTTGCTAACCAAGTAGACCCAGCAAAAATAATATTGTAAAAAACACTTATCTCCACCACCAATGTTAAAAAAATTAAAAGAAACACGCACACACATGTGCATGTGAACATGCATGCACACACACATACACACACACACACACACACACACACACACACACACACACGTTTTTCATGATGAAAAGTTCATGATTACATAGGTTAATCACACTTGCAGAGTCCATTGCTGAAACTGAAACTAGTTCATTAAGGGCTGCGCACATAAGGGACAGCGAATATCCAGTCATTGACCCCAGGAAATGGTCGAGCCCCACAGAAACATCTGGCTACAGGACCTCTGGCCACTTAGTGAAGTTCAGTTTAGTTCAGTCTCTTAACCCTGAGATGGGTTGTTGAGGCACCACTGATGACTTTCGGACAATCTTCCTCCATCGATCTCTATCCTCTGTGGCTCGCTGAGAGTCAGCAAAGGTCAAGCCTGTCCACTCTTTGATGTTGTCTTCCCACCTCTTTCTCTGCCTGCCTCTCCTTAGTGAAGTAGTCCATTGCAATAAGTAGGCACCTGTTCCCCTCCATCTGTTGTCGGCAAGTTGGACAGAATGTTGATGACCACTCTTTCCATCGGAATCGGAACCCCATGTGGTAAATCTGGGCAGGCCCATGTCGTGAAGTCCCAACGACAGTGGAGTGCTGGACAAGTGAAGTATAGGTGAGGTCATCATTGCTGAAGGGAAACACATCCTGGAAATTCAGCAACACTGTCTGGAGACGTCCACTTTAGTGTGGCACAAGGGCTCTTCCATTCTGCCACAAGTTCTGGAGGGGTTCTAGGAGAGTAGGATGGATTGCTGTTGCTTCTCTATCTGCTGAATCGCTGTTGATTGGTTGTGAGGACGCCTGCTCTGATTTGCAATTCATGAACCCATGTAGATACGTTGGAAGGTAAGGGAAGTTCCTGTTAATAGTTTTTTGTTTTTAGCTTTGGCACGTCGTAGACATTGAACCAAAGCTAATGCAGTCATACAGAGGGGTAGGTGCATCGTAGATGTTCACCAAGTATCATTCACACACAGACATAATTACACTCATGGACAAATTACGACACAGGATTGCAGCCAATATGATATTTTCAAGATATTTTAACAAACCCATGTAGTGTCCTAGGTTGAGTGGATGCTTGGATATGTAAATGTCCAATCTCACCAGTGTGTTGCACAGGGACAGTCTTTTCTGGTAAGTTGAGTGTGATGTCAGCCAATATGAAGGATTGTGAGGTTTTGAAATCGCCAAGACATATTGTTACAACTGTGTCTCCATTGACTGGGATATCTCTGTCTTGGGCATCACACAATCTCATACTCTTTTCACTTGTAGTCTCTTCCCAGGCAGTAGACCATGATGCAGCACAGAAAGTAGGCTTTGCCACTCAAACAATGAGATCAGAACCTCCTCAGTGTATCTTTTGCAGGTGTATTTTATCCACAGATGGGGCAGACATTGAAGGGACAGCCAGGGTTTGCCCTTCAAACCTGGCTTCTGTTTTCTAACTTCTTTTCATGAAGGTTCTCATCCTTCTAATGTGGTCATGTCTCCTGCAGTTGTAGCAGACGATGGCCTAGCTCCTGTGTCGTCTTGGCTCCTCTATACCACACTGCCAAAGAATCTTGGTGAGGATCAGCTTTAGAATGGGATCAAAACAATCTCCTGCCTGGCTGAGATTGCTTAAACTGGGTGAAGCTGGTTTAGCATACTCGGCAGGAGAGATAAATTGACTCAGTCTGTGTAAGGCAAGTCCTAGCACTTGCTGTAATGTAGTACGGGTCCTCATTTTGACTGGTGCACCTCCTGGTCAGTCAGGGCATGTATGAAGTAATCAAAGACCAAAGTATTTCACAGCTGCTTGCTTGCTGTCAGATAAGCTCTTTGGACCAAAGTGTCGATGTCAATTGCCAGCTCTGGTAAGGACTCATTCTGTCATCATAATTGATCCTGCAAGGCAACTTCAGCCATCTTGCTTTTGTGCCATCATTGAATCTCTGACATGAGGTGGGAGTAGGAGTGCCTTTGCTACGATCACTCTGATTGCTTGTCCAGTGAGTCTTGTGATGAGGAAGAGTGCCTTATCCTTCGCACTCTCATCACAGCAGAGATCGGACTGCCAGAGACTCTGGCAGTCCGATCTCTGCTGTGATTCCAACCTTATTTAACTCTCTTGCTACCGGTACCTTGGGCAAAAAACATAACTCTAAACCCCTCGAAAACCGTGTAAATTTTTATGGTTACCTTAAATAAAAATCGATTAAAAAAACACACTTTTTCACAAAAGTGTTAATACCTTCCTTTTGATAACATATTTCTCTTGCATAAGAAATGCTCATCTTTCCTTTGAGGCTCAAATAATGGGCACCCAAAAATTGAAATACAGAGTAGCTAAGAATCTCTGAAAAGATGCAGTCCCTCAACCTTCAGTTCCATTCCCAAAACCATTATTATGACATCTTATCTAGACTACCGCCACAATCTAAAGCCCATGCAAGTGAAGAGTTAACTCCCCCTTGACCACACACACTGCCTTATGATAAAAAACACAGTACCTCACAAGGGAAGATCATAGAAGACAAAATTTAAAAAAATAGACAAATTTAATATAAAAATATTTTGATTGTGAAGAAGAGTTTGATTTCTTTGGCAGTGGTGACATTCCACACTCGGTCCTCACGACCCTCTTCCACCTGCTTTTGAACAGCATACAAGTTTGCCTGCTCCGCAACATGTTGGAAAAATGAATCGTCCAGAAACAAAGAAAATCAGAGTCTGATGCACCAACAAGCAGGTCGTGAAGCACACCCACTTCCTCCTCAAACTTTTCTAGTGCGATCCGAGTCGGATTGCGGGTCCATTTAATCCGAGATGATTGCTGTCTACCTAGCTAGTCAGAATCTCTGGATCTAGGCCACTCTCATTGTCCTATTCCGGGTCAAACAGCAGTAATTTGACACTTTCTGTATCCAGACCTGCCAAGTACTACGATTTAGGCGTAGCATGCTAGGATTTTGACATGCTTGCTACGATGCTACGATCGTCAGGAAAAACTATGATTTTTCCGCGTGCTTGAACTTTTGACCTCCACGTAGAATTCGGCCCCCCCCCCCCCCCCCCCCCCCTTTCACGCCGGCGGCTCAGCACTTTGCGCTGCCTTCACAGCCTTATCTCTCCCCCCCCCCCCCCCCCCCCCCCTCGGTTCACGCCGTCGGTTGAGCGCTTCGCGCCTCCGCTACGCCTATTTCTTAAATGCTACTCCAAAAAGCTCTGGATGCTACTCTTTGGCATAATGGTGGGTTGGCAGGTCTGTGCATCGCTATCTTCACAAAAAACATGCAATGGGCAGGGCTGGGGCTCATCCAACATCGCAATGTTTCCAAAATTCAGAAAAATTCACTCGATCGCCAGAAATTAACAATCAATATAGCAAACGATAGCAAATTCAATGTGGAGCTAATGCTCTAAGTCTTGCAAGTTTACCGTTACCATGGTAAACATGGCAGCACCAAGTGTAAGTGTGGTGTTATGCGGGATATAGCGGGAGTTCCACAGGAGAGAAAAGCCATGTTTTTGCAGGACGCTCCTGGACGTCCGGTGGTAAGAGGGTTAATATGCCTCCAATGAGGTCTTCCCATCATAGTATGCTGGTCGATGGATAGGTCTATCTCCATCTGATGTAGAAATGGGCACACTGTTAGATGGGCTGAAGACCAAAGCATCTAGTGACAGCTTCCTTGCAGCAGAGGATGGGGTTGTTGGTTGCCAAGGCTGTGTGTCACTGTCATTTGCCTGGAGAAAACTGTGGAGCTAGGCTAATGTCTTCTCCAGTGCCCAATGCATCTCCTGTTTCAGTTGCTGTTGTTCCTTCTCCAAATTGGTTCTCATCTGCTGGTGCTGTTTGTCCAGATTGTCTATTCATTCTTCAACATCTTTCATACGGCTAGCAATGTTTTCTCCCAGCTGATCAAAATGCTGATGCAATTGGTTCATGATGTCCTCTGTCACTTTATATCTTCTTCTCTCTCCTCTTGTTCTTCATGCTGCATCTGCATCAACATGGCCAAGATGTCTGATGTTGATGTTGCCCTTTTCCTTGTCACTCATCCTATAACTTCAGAATTGTTATCACATGTGACTCTAATCCCACCTTCTGACACCAGTTGTTTCCAACAATGAGTTTGCTCTCCGTTTGCCAGCCAAGAGCAAAACTTAAGTGTAAATTGTTATTAAATTTATAGATGAAATTTTCATGACGGCAACTTTACTGTTGCATGATGATTAAATTAGAAAAGTGCTTGCTCATCTAAAGTCTAGGCCAATGAGAATAATCTTGCTTTGGTATTTGAAGGTTGTTACTGCTGTGTTTGATGCCTTTTATAGTTCTGAGAAGTGCTTTTTATGTGTGATAATGTTGACACACTTTTCTATGACACTGCTATCCATTATTTGAACAGCTGCATTCACCATATTTGAAAGAACCAGCCACAGATAAAGTGAAATCAGTTGATACACAGAAAATACACATGAGAAGGTTTAACAGTTCTTAATGATGCACTAATTCCTTATGATAAAGGAAAAGAAAGCTTGGAGTATGCAAAATGTGGAAAGTGTGAACTCACCCTAACAGCTGTTTCATGACATCATCACTGATGAAGGATGTGATGTCACAGTAGATATTTCAGTTGCAAATTTGGATTGCATCTCATTCCAAAAGTGGTGTAACTGAGAGCATTTGTACATTACTCTGCTTGTTATAAGGTTGATTTAGGTAAGATTTTTCACCTTTGATGCTCTGAGCAAGGAGTGGTTCTTATATATATATCATTTAAAAGCTTCTAGAATCCTTAAATGATTATATATGTTAAAAAATACAGTTCAGCTCTTCAAATGGATCTTTCAATCTCTACTACTATGTTGCAGATCTATGAGTTCTTTGCTTTCTGTTCCATAGAACCATCTTGCTTATGATTTTAATTTGTACTCTTGTCATTTGTTATAATCCTGCTTGAAGTGCTTTTCCTGATTCTTTTGATAAAGCTCTTCCTTTCTCCTTCTGCAGTTTCGTCTGCACCTTGTCTCCTTAATTACCCTCAAAAGTCTTCTTTTTCTCACCTACCCCCTTTTCTGCTTTGCTTTCCACCTCATCTGTTCCTTCACAACTTTTGCCTTATCTCCTTGTCTCTCTGCTATGATTACACAAATATGAATTTGGTTTGCAAGTCCTTACAAACTGATGTTTCTTTTTGTATACTCTAACTGAATGTTGCATGGTAGTCTTTGTAGGTCTGTTTCAGGGAATTTTAAAATGCAAATCTTGGCTTTCTTGCATTGTGTTTTTTCAGATGTGGGTTGAGCACCCTGGTAAGAGTAAGAGAAATGGAAATGCTACTTCATTAGCAAGTTTGCTTGACTGCTGTCATAAGCGTTTGATATGGAGTTCTCTGATGCATTTTGTTTTCTTTCTGCAGAATTGGATTGTGCTGACATTCTATCTTCTATAACTAGCAAAAAATCTGTCGGCTCTGGTGCACTAGCTGGGATGATCAGCATAGTGGACTTGAACCAAATGCTTTATGCTGCCTCCATGACCTTTCAGTTTCTTTTGAATTACAGGTGAATGTACTCCACGTCAAAGCAGTAGGCAAGAATGCTGCAGATGACAAGCTTCGACAGTGTATGAGGCGATTTGGTGATACACACTCCCCCCAGTCTAAAGTTATATTGGTTTCAAGTAAGTATGGCCCACTTTTTATCATACTTGTAAAGTTATTTTGATGTTATGTGTGCCTTGGCTTCAAAATGATTCAGAGGGACTGGCTGCATTAAAAGTGGTATACAGGAGGGTGTGTTGGTTTCGAATGTTTTTTCAGTGTAACCAAGGTCCATGCATGGGAGTGGTCAGCATGGTTCCATTCTGGAACTTCCCTGGAGATCATTTCACTGTTTCTGGACTCGAATTTGCTCCCAGAGGATGGGAAACTGATGCATTTGTCTCCACAGCTGCACTGGGCAACACACATATCAATCAGCAATGAATTCAATCAGCCTTTCTTAATTTTGCCATCTGAACACAAGAGAGTTCAATTAGTTTCCTTTAGTGGAGAATGATGTTTCCACGTTATACATTTGGGTTCATTTATGAGTGCTGAAGAATGCAATCTTTGTATATTTGCAGGTGATGTCAATTTCGTAACAGAGTTGTCTGACCTCAGACACAGGAAGAAATTGTACATTATACTCATCCACAATAGGCAAGTCAATGATGCTCTCCTGAGGTGTGCCAATGAAAGCTACATCTTTGATGAAATTTTTGGTGACTTACCTCTCAGAAATCCCAACAACTCAAACAAGGTAAGAAAATATTGGAGTCGTCTAGTAATAATACTATGATTTGCCTATAAAACTGCTTGGTTGTTTTTAGAAAGTAGGAACTATGGTTTTTGTCTTGCCTTATCAAGAATATGAACAGCAGTAAATGATAACTTGTGATGGTCCATTCATGAGAAAGCAAGGCTAAAGTGCGAACAATGACAAAATGATATAATTCAACCGCAGTATTATTACATTATTCATGCATATTCCAGAAAAAACAGCATGTGCATAGACAGGGGAAATATGAAATTTTTTACGGTGATGTTAATGTAAGGAAAATGTGTATGTGACTTAAAGTGTGTTGTTAACTTTACTCAGCATTTTCTCAAAAATTGTCATTTTAGTTTTTCACTCAGCATTTTCTCAAAACCTGTTGTTTGTGCTTTAGTCTTGTTTCTTATGCAGGGTCATACTTGGTCAACTTTTCTTATCAAAGCACATGAACGATGAAGAGAATATTATTGAGGAAGTGCATTTGCTTTCACAAAAGAGTGCACTGCTGACTTTGAAAAGAACTCATTAGATAAAAGTCAGCATGCCAGATGTGCTGTGCAGAATATAGACAAAAGGAACATGAGGTTTTTGACTCACATGCGAAGCAAAAGTGAGTCTATGTACTCACCCGTTTCGTCCGTCCGGGCGTCCGAAAACTTTAACGTTGGATTTTTCTTGGAGACTATTAAGTCTATCAATACCAAATGTGGCATGATGGTGTATGATGACAAGGCCTCAAAAAACATACATAGTGACTTGTCCTTGCTTCAAGGTCAAGGTCGCAGGGGCCATAAATGTTGTATAAAAAACAGTCATTTTTCACATTTTCTCAATTTTCTCTGAAGTTTTTGAGATTGGATACCTGGTATATAGGGCAAAGTAAGCCCTATCTTTTGATACCAGTTTGGTTGACCTTGCTTCAAGGTCAAGGTCACAGGAGCTCTTCAAAGTTGGATTGTATACATATTTTGAAGTGAACCTGACCCTGAACTATGGAAGATAATGGTTTCAAACTTAATAAATTATGTGGGGCACATGTTATACCTTCATCATGAGACACATTTGGTCACATATCATCAAGGTCAAGGTCACTTTGGCCCTTATGAAATGTGACCAAAATGGGGTAGTGAACCACTAAAAGTGACCATATCTCATGGTAGAAAGTGCCAATAAGCACCTTTGTGCTTCCTATGTCTTGAATTAACAGCTTTGTGTTGCATGACCTTGGATGACCTTGACCTTGGGTCAAGGTCACATGTATTTTGGTAGGTAAAAAGTGTAAAGCATTTCTTAGTGTATGATGTCATTGGTAGGTTTAGTTGTTTGACCTTGACCTTGAAGGTCACCTGAAGGTCAAGTTCATATAAAGGTCAAGGTCAAGTATGTGAGTCGTATGGGCTTTGCCCTTCTTGTTACTCTATGGACATAATTTCCTTTTTCATGGAATTTGCATCTTCTATTTTTGACTCACATGCGAAGCAAAAGTGAGTCTATGTACTCACCCGTTTCGTCCGTCCAGGCGTCCGAAAACTTTAACGTTGGATTTTTCTCAGAGACTATTAAGTCTATCAATACTAAATGTGGCATGATGGTGTATGATGACAAGGCCTCAAAAAACATACATAGTGACTTGACCTTGCTTCAAGGTCAAGGTCGCAGGGGCCATAAATGTTGTCTAAAAAACAGCCATTTTTCACAGTTTCTCAATTTTTGACTCACATGCGAAGCAAAAGTGAGTCTATGTACTGAGCCGTGTCGTCCGTCCGTCCGTCCGTCCGTCCGGGCGTCCGGGCGTAAAAAACTTAAACGTTGGATTTTTCTCGGAGACTATTAAGTCTATCAACACCAAATGTGGCATGATGGTGTATGATGACAAGGCCTCAAAAAACATACATAGCGACTTGACCTTGCTTCAAGGTCAAGGTCACAGGAGCCATAAATGTGGTCTCAAAAACTGTCGTTTTTCACATTTTCCCAATTTTCTCCCACGTTATTGAGAATGGCGACCTTAGCTACAAGTGGTATATAGGTCAAAGCAAGCCCTATCTTTTGATACCAGTTTGGTTGACCTTGCTTCAAGGTCAAGGTCACAGGAGCTCTTCAAAGTTGGATTGTATACATATTTTGAAGTGACCTTGACCCTGAACTATGGCAGATAACTGTTTCAAACTGAATAATTATGTGGAGCACATGTTATACTTTCATCATGAGACACATTTGGTCACATATCATCAAGGTCAAGGTCACTTTGACCCTTATGAAATTTGACCAAAATGGGGTAGTGAACCACTAAAAGTGACTATATCTCATGGTAGAAAGTGCCAATAAGCACCATTGTGCTTCCTATGTCTTGAATTAACAGCTTTGTGTTGCATGACCTTGGATGACCTTGGGTCAAGGTCACATGTATTTTGGTTGGAAAAATGTGTAAAGCAGTTCTTAGTATATGATGTCATTGGTAGGTTTAGTTGTTTGACCTTGACCTTGAAGGTCACCTGAAGGTCAATGTCATGTAAAGGTCAAGGTCAAGCATGTGAGTCGTAAAAAGGTAAAGGTGTGGTTTTTTATAGCGACTTACACCCTTTGTCAGGGTCTCAAACCGCTTACACTTTACCCCCTGATCACTGGGCATCTTCATCAATCCTCACTGGTACCTCACAACAAACATAGTGACAGACATTTAAGACACACACAGTCAGGTACCAGCACCAACTCCGCTCCCTGGGGAGTATTCCAACCCGATGCTGGCGCTTGGCCGCATACAAGGGTTAATACAAGGGTCGTATGGGCTTTGCTCTTCTTGTTTCTTAAGGTTTTGAGATTGGATACCTGACCTATATATGGTTTATAGGGCAAGGTAATCCCTATCTTTTGATACCAGTTTAGTTGACCTTGCTTCAAGGTCAAGGTCACAGGAGCTCTTCAAAGTTGGATTGTATACATATTTTGAAGCGATCTTGCCCCTGAACTATGGAAGATAACTGTTCCAAACTTCATAACATTGTAGTACACATGTTATACTTTCATCATGAGACATATTTGGTCACATATCATCAAGGTCAAGGCCACTTTGACCCTTATGAAATCTGACCAAAATGGGGTAGTGAACCACTAAAAGTGACTATATCTCATGGTAGAAAGTGCCAATAAGCACCATTGTGCTTCCTATATCTTGAATTAACAGCTTTGTGTTGCATGACCTTGGATGACCTTGACCTTGGGTCAAGGTCACATGTATTTTGTAGGAAAAATGTGTAAAGCATTTGTTAGTGTATGATGTTATTGCTAGGTTTAGTTGTTTGACCTTGACCTTGAGGGGCACCTGAAGGTCAAGGTCATGTAAAGGTCAAGGTCAATCATGTGAGTTGTATGGGCTTTGCCCTTCTTGTTCAGTGATGATTTGGTAAAAAGGAAAGTGTGTGTGTGTGTGTGTGTGTGTGTATATCTTTGTGTGTGTGTGTGTGTGTGTGTATATTAATGCCAACAAGACCTTGATACAAAATTATATTTCCCCACCTCACCTATTACCTGTCAAATCTAATGCTTCCTTCTCATGCTGTTGGGAAATTTTAAATTAAAAGAAGTATGTTCACTTCTGTATTCCTACTAATTCCACCAGCAGGTTCTCAAGCCTATCTAAAGCATCATTAGAAACATTTCTTTCTTCCTTTGACCACTCAGTCTTTTGTGTGTGTTTGGAAGGCAAATAATGACATGTCTTCCCACACATGCTTAGGCCGAACAACCAAACAAAAGTTGCAGTTAAAGGATGGATGGGTGGATGGGTGGATGAATGGGTGGATGGATAGATGGATGGATGGATAGATGGATGGATGGATGGATAGTGTTTTACAGCCTATCAGCCTTTGTAGGCCATATAAGGCCATTAAGCATGAAAATCACTCAACACTTTAGAGTAAATGCAAATCAAATCACGGTGTCCCTAGTTATTCGCCTCTTACGAATCGTTTAGGGAGGTGGTTGAAGGAAAAGTGCTAAGTTTATTTTAGGAGCAAAATATGTTCAGACTGCATGTCTTGTTTGAAAGACAATTACATTTTTTTTCCTCGTAGAAAAGTAAAAGTTTGTGTTTGCAGCTGACTTGTGAGCTCACCTTTGGCTCTGAATGAGAGGAGAAAGTTGAGTGACTTCGATTTTGTAATGAAGTACAGTGGTACCCCTCTGTTATGACCTTGAAAATGTGACCATAAGAAGGTCTTATCTGAGGGATGGTCTTATTAGAGAACTGAGTACAGTTCAGATGGAAAAAAATCAACGAGGATTAAATGTCATGTACCTATGTGCAAGAATATGCTATGTATGAACAGTATTCTGCTTTTTGTACAAATTAATTGCATCTGATTTGTGCTGATGCATAGATGTGGGCCATTCTTTGAGATTTTTAAAAATATTTCTGCCGAATACATACTTCATATAAAAATAGATACATAACAATAATTAAATGCTTCATTTTTCGTGCTCTGGACTGCTGAAGAAAAATGTCCAGTCAGGAAAAAAATGTAGTCATCCATGCTGTCTTGTTCAAGTTGTTGGATGTGTATTGTACACCCAAGCTGCTCGTGTCAATGCCACTGAAACACCGTGGCTTTGCACTCTTGCCAATCACCAGTGGAGTTAGCTTTTCACCTGTGGCACTAGTGCACAGGAGAACTGTGAGTCTCTCTGCTGATTTTCACACCAGCTTTGTCATCTGTTGATCCTTTTCGCACCATAGACTTTGCTGGTAGGTCTCTACAAAACAATCCTGTTTCGTCAGCGATGAAGATGTTTTCTGGTAGTAGCCTTCACAAATCTGTGGTAATCTCTTCAACCAGTCCTGAACATCATTTTCACTGACATCCGCGCGCTCGCCACTCAGCACTGCCATGTGCACATTGCGTAGAATGAGCCATCGTCACAACCAGCCACTGGGCGCCATGAAATCATCACAGCCACAATCCATGGCAATGCATAAAGCTTTTTCCTGGATTAACTTTCCTGCAAAATCAGTCCCGAACTATTTCATCGATCACCAATGTTGCCGTTGGCCAAACTTTGCTCAGCTTGCGTTGTCTGCTTTGTCTGCTTTCCCAGCTCCTTTTGATGGATTCGTTTTCTTTGATTATTGTTTGAATCTGAGTTTTTCCTACACGAAGTAATGTCGCGATTGCAATCACAGTCCCTTTTTTTTCACCTCTTTCGATGACGCGTACTCGCTCTTCTAATGTCAGTTGTTGTCTTTTTCGCATGCTCCCACATTCACCACCATTTTGTGATTTAAACGAATCCCTTGTATCAAGGTACATAACCCCCAATGAAAATGCCTGTTAGATGCTTGACTGCACTAATGACACAATCAATGCACAGGTCGTAATTGGAACTGAGGATAAGTCGTATTTGCGGCACACTTGATATAAGGAAATATGTTCAGTTAGGAAAATATTGGTTGCAAAAGAGGAGGAGTCGTAATAGCGTGCATCGCTAGAGAGGGGTACTACTGTATGTTACTAGTGTAACATAATGTGTTCAAGGTGGGATGAAGTAAGCAATCAGCTTCTAGGTATCAGTTGATCAGAAAGTATTTGATTTATCACTTATTTTTCCAGTAGTCAGTATTTTCAAGCATACTGTTGTATTCATGAAAATATCAGGGAATGTTGTATTAAAACCCTCCCTTACTTTTCAATTTTTCTTGAAGGTAACATGGCCCCCTAAACTAGGGTCGGTAGGTAGAAATGACTGACTTTAAAAAAGAAAAGTTATTTAGACTGCACATGTTTGAGTGTGTGTGTGTGTGTGTGTGTGTGTGTGTGTGTGTGTGTGTGTGTGTGTGTGTGTGTGTATATACATTCATGTGGGTTCTAAGAAAATTGTCAGGTATACAGTAGATTCATCTGAACATAAATCACAATTTCTCTTTAGCTGAAATTTAAAAAAGAAAATTTTTATACTTAAACATTCCTAATAGGAAAGATGGGACAGCATGAAGTTTGTTATTAACCTTTGATTTCCTCCCCCCCCCCCCCCCCCCCTCTCCCTCTCCTCTCTCTCTCTCTCTCTCTCTCTCTCTCTCTCTCTCTCTCTCTCTCTCTCTCTCTCTCTCTCTCTCTCTCTCTCTCTCTCTCTCTCTCTCTCTCTCTCTCTCTCTCTCTCTCTCTCTCTCTCTCTCTCTCTCTCTCTCTCTCTCTCTCTCTCTCTCTCTCTCTCTCTCTCTCTCTCTCTCTCTCTCTCTCTCTCTCTCTCTCTCTCTCTCTCTCTCTCTCTCTCTCTCTCTCTCGTCCGTCCGTCCGTAAAAAACTTAAACGTTGGATTTTTCTCGGAGACTATTAAGTCTATCAACACCAAATGTGGCATGATGGTGTATGATGACAAGACCTCAAAAAACATACATAGTGACTTGACCTTGCTTCAAGGTCAAGGTCACAGGAGCCAT
Source organism: Theodoxus fluviatilis (assembly GCA_034096865.1). NCBI lineage: Eukaryota > Metazoa > Mollusca > Gastropoda > Cycloneritida > Neritidae > Theodoxus > Theodoxus fluviatilis. Next base: position 77,976 of record JAWQFJ010002507.1, on the reverse strand, counting down.
AAATGTGGTCTCAAAAACAGTCATTTTTCACATTTTCCCAATTTTCTCCCACGTTATTGAGAATGGCGACCTCAGCTACAAGTGGTATATAGGTCAAAGCAAGCCCTATCTATTGATACCAATTTGGTTGACCTTGCTTCAAGGTCAAGGTCACAGGAGCTCTTCAAAGTTGGATCGTATACATATTTTGAAGTGACCTTGACCCTGAACTATGGCAGATAACTGTTTCAAACTTAATAATTATGTGGGGCACATGTTATACTTTCATCATGAGACACATTTGGTCACATATCATCAAGGTCAAGGTCACTTTGACCCTTATGAAATGTGACCAAAATGGGGTAGTGAACCACTAAAAGTGACTATATCTCATGGTAGAAAGTGCCAATAAGCACCATTGTGCTTCCTATGTCTTGAATTAACAGCTTTGTGTTGCATGACCTTGGATGACCTTGATCTTGGGTCAAGGTCACATGTATTTTGGTAGGGAAAATGTGTAGAGCATTTCTTTGTGTATGATGTCATTGGTAGGTTTAGTTGTTTGACCTTGACCTTGAAGGTCACCTGAAGGTCAAGGTCATATAAAGGTCAAGGTCAAGCATGTGAGTCGTATGGGCATTGCCCTTCTTGTTACCTTGTGTATGTAGTGTATGTTTTCTGCTTCATTGTAATTAAAACACAGCACAGTCTTTCAGCAGGCAAATATTTATTTCAAAGATCTCAAGGACCAGAGGAATCATGACATGCACACTTTGAATCAGTGCAACTGTTTCCACAGTCTGTGGAAGATGAGCAAGAGAACTTTGATTTACTAATGGTCATGCACTTTATTAAACACTTGGAAGTTCAAGCAATTGAGAGGAGGATGGATGGGTGTCCACTTTTCACTCACTGAGCATGTCCAATTCCAGGGTCTGGAGCCACCAGATATCGCATTGATGGTGAAGGGCTACTCCCAGGAAGTTCCTGCTGAGAAAATTAGCAACCGTCTAAAACAGTTGTCAGCCAACTGTGGTGGAAAGGTGACCTACACAGGTCCTGACCATTCCATTCTGACATTTTCCACCAAGGATGATACAATAAGGTGAGCACTTGTACTGAACTAGGCCAGGATCACATGCATGACTGATGAGTGAGTGAATAAGTGTTTTCTGTTTTTGACTGAAAGTCTCCACACAGGTTGCAAGGGGAGGTAAAGAAAATGAAGTGTTTAGGATGGATTGTATCTGCCATTACTGTTAAGTAGATTAGGAATGGGTTTTTTAATACTTCTGGAGACATTGATTAGTGCACCATACTGTGTTGAGATTCAATCTCAGCAGGACACCAGTTGGCACAGTAACATGGAGAAAGTATGATGACAACATAAATAAAAAATGTCACTAGTGGTAACAGACTTGGCTAAGTGCCAACTATGGGAAAGCTGCTACATCTGAGGGTTCTTTACCAGAGTGCAGGACCTGACTCCCGTTCCTGTGACATCCTCCTTTGTTTTGCTCTTTCTGGGAAACCCAAATCAATTTGCCATTGTCATTTCTGAGAAAGCCCAAGTCAGCAGTGTCCTTGACCTTTGACCCAGAATTTTGAAAACCTGCTGAGGTCATCAGGGGAAGTAACTCTAGTGGCCAGGCTGCATGTGCAGCATGTGCTGAATGTGCTGCATGCATCACCCAGTCATGTGACCTGCTTGCTGAGCAGCAAGAACAGAAGCAGCAGCAAGGCAGCCATGTGTAATGATCAGGACTGCTGAGTGGCTCTTCACCCTGACAACTTTTACCCTGGATACTAGAACTCACAGAGCTGTAACAGTGGTCACCCACCCTTGCCTACCCCTGACAGAGAGGACTGCACCTGGAAAGCTTGCTGCTCAGTTCTGGCAGACTTTGTTTGCTGCTCAGCCTGCCTTTCTTCCTCCACTTGAAGTTTTGTCCATGCTCTACTGATAAACAACTGGTATTAATGGTAGGAAGTTGCTATGAGTTACTGTTATCTCTCTCTCTCTCTCTCTCTCTCTCTCTCTCTCTCTCTCTCTCTCTCTCTCTCTCTCTCTCTCTCTCACTCATAAGTACATGTCAGTGCATGCAAGTCTTATCTTTGTCTTGTGTACACAATGGACTAGAGCTGCTTGTCATGTTCCTTGCTGCTGCTTCAGAGCAAGACCGCGTCTGGAAGGAGAGGACGTGCATGGCAACATCATTACTGTATCACTTGTTGAAAACTGGAAGAAGACACCTGGTAAGCCATCACTCGCCCACTTTTTCATCTGTGACTAGCCTAGAATTCACAGCCACAATTGTTTGTGCTTTGTTGCTGATATTATAGTGATAATTGGCATTCATGTTTGAAAGTGCACATTAATATTTCATGAATTGATACTTTGATATGACTGCATTTATGAAATTGTATTTTCCTTCACACATGTTTTGTCTCTGGAGATTATACGTGAACGAGAAAGTTTCTGACAGTCTTGGGTTAGATTTTAGTGACCTAGTTTCCTATTGTCTGAAGCAGTGTTGCCATGTTGTAACTGAGCATGGAATGACAGATACAGGTGATAGCCAGGAAACTTGGATGTGTGGAGATTTTGCCAAATGCACGTCAAATTTGACACTCCATGCTCTGCAAGAATATTAGGACTTCAAAACGTTTGATGTGGTGACTAGGTCAGCTCCAGATAGTCTGCAAAAATCACTTGGCAGGATGTGGCAGTTGGTTTGTCCACCAAATGTATCTTAGTTCTGATCCACACTATCATCACTCAAGACTTAACTATATATTGGATGTCCTCAAACTTGCCACATTTTCCACTTGGGTTAGTGTGTTTTTTCACACGTTGCTGAATCTGTACTTGCTCCCTCCCTTCCCCCCTCGAGTATGGGGTATGAATTTGACCTACCTTGTCGCCCTAGGAGATTCAACTTGGGAAATATATACCTGCACTTGTTCTAACCAGCTTCAATTTTTCATCATCAGTGGCCTTAAATTAAAACTCCATCCATCCATCCATCCATCCATCCATCCATCCATGACAGAGGGAGAGAAATGTACTCGGAAAGTATGCTGCAAACAAAGGATGGCAGTTTTCATAATTGTAGCATTAGTCTACCACCCAGCTTGATACTATTTCTGTCTCCCTTGCGGTTGTGAAGTGGATTCCACTCCTAGCATCTCCTTTTGAATTTTTCTGGGGCAATTAAAAGGGAAATGGCTACTTAGTCTTTGTTCCTGTGATTTTGTGATCAATGGTCTTATGTAGCCAACAAAAGCTGATAGGTTGTAAAACCCCATTCATACATTCATTCATATATTCATTCTTTCTTTCTTTCATTTATTCCTTCAGTCATTGGCATTTCTGAATTAGCAGTTTGATGTTGATGGCAAGTAGTCCAATGAAGAATATTGTATTCAACTACTGCAGCAAAGACTTATGATGATTATGGAGATTATTGAACACATTCTCTAGATTGTGTAGGTTCTTAACAGTTGATAAGCTGTTGGAGGATTTAATTTGTTGTGCCATTTTAGCATGCCTCATCCTTGATCTGTAGGCCATAGAGAACATAACCCCACTGTGCTGGGGGTAAGAATAGACCCCCACGCCTCCCCATAGAATCTGTAAGCAGCAAATGTATAGGAAAACGGACTTGACTTTTATTGTAACCAGCTCTCAGGATTTTTGTAGTCATGACCTTAAATAACATACAAAGACTGATAAGCTGTGAAATTTCTTGCCATTGAGGACTTATTTGCCTTCAGAGGCTAAGAGGCAATGAAACCCATCCACCAGTATGCCTGTTAGGCAGGGTGAGATGTCTGGAGTACTTTTCTCACCAAGCAGTCAACTGATACTTTCCTACAAAAAGCACCTTCAGTCTGTGGGCTATGGGTGAAGATTTGACGAACTGTCTTCCCACTTGATTCCAAAGAGTTACATAACTAGGGAAATCTAAACATACTCTTATTTAAACCAACTCGGAAGTTTTCATGATCGATGGCCTTACATAGCCTATGATAAACAATTGGCCCTAAAACTACATTCATTCAGTTTCATTCATTCCCATAAGTGCCTTCCATCTGTGGGTCAGGGGTAAGAATACAGCCTCTATCTCCCCAAATGATTCGGAAGCAAATGGCTGTAGAAATAGTCTTGACTTTCTCATTGACGTTAGGAACTTGGATAACCCCTGACCTCACATTGCCTAACAAAAGCTGAGGGAAAGCAAAATTTCTCTTGATCTTTCTGTAGATAGCTGTAGTGAATTGTAGTAAATTGCCTGACATGGCCTACAGAGGCTAATTGGCTGTAAACTCCATCAATCTGGCATTTAAAATATCTTCATGGTTGCCCTTGCAATGGTAGTTTAAATGTTGAAATGTAAGAAGTGTTTAGTATTGTTATTACTGTTATCATGCCTTCAACAAGTAACTGTTCTGTTCTTTTTGTTCAGCAAACCGGAAAAGCCCCATCAAACAGCAAGCAGACAAACGCATTGGCAGCCCCAGCAAATTTGACCCTAGTGACCGGGGCAAGAAATATTGCCATAACAAGTCTCCACAGTGCCGCAAACTCTTCAATGGCCCTCGTGACCTGTCCAGGTCAGTCCCTCTAGGAGGAGGCCACCTCCAGGACTTTCCTGGGGATTTTGGTGGAAGCGTGGACAACGCACATTTCCGAGGCAGCAGCTCATTCCCAAACAGCTTGGGCAGAAACTATCACCCTTGCTTCCCCCCCAATCACCACAGGCGGAACCAGACCTTGGACTCGGTGCCTGTCAGGGAAGACCGTCCATGTGAACCAAGCCACCTGGCTCCATTCCACCACTCTTTCTCAACCCCCGAATTTGGCTTTGTGACTCCGGTTGAGTCTGACCACCCTCTGCCTCAATATCATATTCTTTCGAGAAACTCCAACCCAAGGCAGCTGCAGACAGGGCTCCCTGATCCTGACAAATCCAAGGGTAAGCCTAAGGCAAGCTTTAGCGGCAGACGGCATTCTCCTTCCCCACAGCCGCCCATTGATAGAGCCAGAAAGAGGCTAAGTCCAAAGGCAACCCCTGTGATTTGCCTTGACAGTCAGCCATTTGAATCTAACCCACCAGACAGTGGCAGATCTTCAGAGATAGAGAGCTCAACAGAAGTTTCAGGCAACGAAGTGTGGCAACGAGCTGTAGCAGCATCACTTTCATTGAAAACCTCTGACAACCCCAAACCCCAAAGGAAACCAATAGACAGCAGGATGCCCAGAGAATCCCCTCTGAGCCGAGAGCAGTTGTTGCTGCAGCAGCAAAGGTACCAGGAGCAGCAGCAGCAGCGGCTGAACCGTGAACCCATCCCCTCTCCAGCCATCCTGACCAATGTGGACGCCCCACTGGCTCCAAACGGCCAGTCGCCTTCCGGCATGCCCAAGCTTCGGAACTATCGGAGGTAGGTCTGAATTGCTTTGAGTTGTCCAGACTTATTGTGTGGATAGAATACCATTACAACCTTCTGCATCTCCATGATTCATAAAAGGCAAGTTACTAGGGAAATAGACTTGGCTTACTCTTACTCAAACCAGCTGGTTACTGAATAGTCAGAGGACTTACACAACCTGAGACCAAAAAAAAGATAACATGGCACATATGTGGTCTATGAGCAGGGCAGAAAGGAAAATGTTGAACTTTTTAAAGTATGTTCTGGAGCATCATTTAGTAGGAATGTACATATTGACATCTGTAGGTACTGAAATGTCCGATTGGAAATGAAAATTCTGCCACTCAAAAATGGTCTAGGGGGTAGTTGCCCCCCCAAAACTACGTTGGTGCTCAAAAATCCATAATGCAAAAATTTCCTTTTATAACAGTTGACAGTCAACATTCAATTTCTTTCGTCAGCATTTTAAAGAAAGATTCATTAGAGAAAAATAGGGTTGGCCATGTTACTGTAAGCATTATTATTATTATTTTTTTTTTCTTAATAAGGATGATGGGCTGTAACATTTCATATAATGTGCCCCTGTCGCTAAAAACGCAAACTTAAACCTTTCATCTGATTCTTAATTTGATCTTTTTATGATAGAAGGAATATTTTGTTCAAGTTGTGTGTCGAATGTGATTATTGCCAGGTGGTGTGTTCGGGACAGTCCTATTAGCGAGCCAAAACCAAGCAGGGGATTGAAAGTTTCGGTACTTAAAGTTAGACAGGAACCAAACCCACAACCTCTTGGTTAATGTCTGAAAGCTGTGACCTTGTATGTGTTGCTAGGTACACTTCCAGTCCAGGCCCTGGTGGAGGTTCCCAGTACCCCTACAACAGCTACACCAACGGCAGTCTACCCACAGATAGTGGGGACAGTGGCTATCACCCCAACTTCCGCCCCATCCACACCAATGGACGGCGCACCTCGCCTGTTTCCCCGCACATGTATGATGGGCCCCCACCCCCTGACTCGGTGGAGCTCATAGTCTCCAACCTGGACTACAACATCTCGGCCAAGGAGTGGAAGAAGATCCTGTCCAGCACCTTCCAGACCCACGTCAAGGTGGGTGAAGTGTCACTCGAGTTTTGGAAAGAGAATGGTGATCTGGTTTATGATGGAAGTGGTAGTGGAATAATGACTGCTCTTATTAGAGTATTGGTTAGTGGATAGCTGCCCTTACGGGAAAATGGGTTAGTTACTCACCTGATGGGTTTGTACTCGCCTAATGGAGTTGTCCTGGAAAAGCTTGTGAAAGGTTGAAATGAACACTCATGGACACATTGTCCCTCTAAAACTTCTCTGCTTGAGAATGTAGAAGTTGGAGGTAGTGGAAAAACAGACTTTGCTATTTTTTCATTAAGGTAAATCATGCTTGTGTGCATGTTTTGTGGAATGAATATGGCTGACAGGTTGTGATGGTATTATTTGAAAGTTCTATGCATGGTAGATGCTGCTTCTCCATCATCTGTATGTCAGCCATTGAGTATTTGTTCGGTGGGAAGTGTGTGTGTAGTGTGTGTATTATGTGTATGCATTGCATTTGCATTTGTGTTTGTCTGCAAATCTGAGTTGCTTTTTGTAGGCTTGAAAAAATCCATGTTGATAAACACCCTGAAATGGGCTTATTGCTTTATTGCTGCATATATATTAGTCTATTCGTGCATTCATTTGTTTTTGTTCATTTATGGCTGTGCAGGTGGTGTCGGTCTTCATCAAGCTGCAGTCGGACAACACCAGCATAGGCATAGTGCGAGTGGCCTCCCTTGATGAAGCCCGCTATGCCATCTCCCTATTCCACCGAAAGAAGATTGGCTACAAGAGGATCCAGGTGGCACTGAGGAATGATGACAGCCTGACAGCTGCTACCAACATTAGGTAAACTTGGAGTTGTCGCTGGAGGGATTTTAGGATAATGGGCTGGAACTGTCCTGGTCTTGATAACTTGACTTGATCTTAAACCAGCTCTATTCATGATCAGTGGCAACCATGCAGTACTATTGTATATGATGTCTGGCTTGTATTTATGGACTTGTGGAATGATCAGTGGCAACCATGCAGTACTATTGTATATGATGTCTGGCTTGTATTTATGACTTGTGGAATGGACATCTCGTGGCGGTGAAGCCACGTGATTCAGAAGCGTTGCTTGTTTAGTCTCCTAAACCTGGCTACAAAGTGAATGAGGATGAAAGATTCAGTAAATCAGGACAGATTTTTGACTCGCATGCGAAGCAAAAGTGAGTCTATGTACTCACCCGTTTCGGGCGTCCGGGCATCCGGGCGTCCGAAAACTTTAACGGTGGATTTTTCTCGGAGACTTAAGTCTATCAATATCAAATGTGGCATGATGGTGTATGATGACAAGGCCTCAAAAAACATATATAGTGACTTGTCTTTGCTTTAAGGTCAAGGTCGCAGGGGCCATAAATGTTGTCTAAAAAAGTAATTTTTCACATTTTCTCAATTTTCTCAATTTTCTCTGAAGTTTTTGAGATTGGATACCTGACCTATATATGGTATATAGGGCAAAGTAATCCCTATCTTTTGATACCAGTTTGGTTGACCTTGCTTCAAGGTCAAGGTCACAGGAGCTCTTCAAAGTTGGATTGTATACATATTTTGAAGTGACTTTGACCCTGAACTATGGAAGATAACTGTTTCAAACTTAATAATTATGTGGGCCACACATTATACTTTCATCATGAGACACATTTGGTCACATATCATCAAGGTCAAGGTCACTTTGACCCTTATGAAATGTGACCAAAATGGGGTAGTGAACCACTAAAAGTGACCATATCTCATGGTAGAAAGTGCCAATAAGCACCATTGTGCTTTCTATGTCTTGAATTAACAGCTTTGTGTTGCATGACCTTGGATGACCTTGACCTTGGGTCAAGGTCACATGTATTTTGGTAGGAAAAATGTGTAAAGCATTTCTTAGTGTATGATGTCATTGGTAGGTTTAGTGTTTGACCTTGACCTTGAAGGTCACCTGAAGGTCAAGGTCATATAAAGGTCAAGGTCATATAAAGGTCAAGGTCAAGCATGTGAGTCGTATGGGCTTTGCCCTTCTTGTTACCTGTAAAATCAGGTCTCTGTAAATATTTTTCTGTCCTGTATGTTGATGAGTAATGGTATGAGTCATGCTGTCCTGTATGTCGGTGAGTAATGGTATGAGTCATGCTGTCCTGTCTGTCAGTATGAGTCATGCTGTCCTGTATGTCGGTGAGTATTGGTATGAGTCATGCTGTCCTGTATGTCGGTGAGTAATGGTATGAGTCTTGCTGTCCTGTCTGTCGGTGAGTAATGGTATGAGTCATGCTGTCATTTCTGTCGGTATGAGTCATGCTGTCCTGTATGTCGGTGAGTAATGGTATGAGTCATGCTGTCCTGTCTGTCGGTGAGTAATGGTATGAGTCTTGCTGTCCTGTCTGTCGGTGAGTAATGGTATGAGTCATGCTGTCCTGTCTGTCGGTGAGTAATGGTATGAGTCATGTTGTCCTGTATGTCGGTGAGTAATGGTATGAGTCATGCTGTCCTGTCTGTCGGTGAGTAATGGTATGAGTCATGCTGTCCTGTCTGTCGGTGAGTAATGGTATGAGTCATGCTGTCCTGTCTATCGGTGAGTAATGGTATGAGTCATGCTGTCCTGTCTGTCGGTGAGTAATGGTATGAGTCATGCTGTCCTGTATGTCGGTGAGTAATGGTATGAGTCATGCTGTCCTGTATGTCGGTCTGAGTCATGTTGTCCTGTATGTCGGTGAGTAATGGTATGAGTCATGTTGTCCTGTATGTCGGTACGAGTCATGTTGTCCTGTATGTCGGTGAGTATTGGTATGAGTCATGCTGTCCTGTATGTCGGTGAGTAATGGTATGAGTCATGTTGTCCTGTATGTCGGTGAGTAATGGTATGAGTCATGTTGTCCTGTATGTCGGTGAGTAATGGTATGAGTCATGCTGTCCTGTCTGTCGGTGAGTAATGGTATGAGTCATGTTGTCCTGAATGTCGGTGAGTAATGGTATGAGTCATGCTGTCCTGTCTGTCGGTGAGTAATGGTATGAGTCATGCTATCCTGTCGGTGAGTAATGGTATGGGTCATGGTGTCCTGTATATCAATGAGTAATGGTATGGGTCATGCTGTTCTGTACAGGGTGTGGATGATAAATTAGGACAAAAATTTCAATCACAAAAAATGCCATAACTTCCTTAAAAATCAATTATTGACTTGAAATTTTGCACACATGTTCTTTAACCCTCTTGGCTCCAGACGTTAAAATTTGTTACACCTGCCATGAGCCCAGATTGTTAAGTCGGCAAGCCGTGGGTGGCTGAGTTTAACATCTGTTTCCGCTTCTGGAAGGGTCCATCTGTGAGAATTTATATTGGATCTACAGAGGAATGACCACTGCAGATTGTATTACATTTCCTGGCTCCAGAAAGCCTGGGAAGGGCCAGCAAGGAATGTTATTTGCTCGTTTGTTTCACTTGCAACACGAATTGCAAATGGCCGTGTTCAGTGAAAAGTCTGAATTTTAAGCTTGGAACAAAAATGAATTACACCAAATTATGTCTGAAATAAACACATTGAAGGAGGAAATGGACAACCGGATGTAGATGTCTTTGAGGGTTCAGAAGATGGAGAGGAAGAAAACGTGTCAGATGTGGAGGATGACATCCCGCTCGTCAACCTCCAGACAAAATGGCGGACTGCCACCACCCTGCCTGTCAAAGTTCGGCCATTTGACATGGATGTAGGTTCACAACACGACCTTGCAATTGAAGTATCCATTTTGGATTTCTTCTTGTATTTGTCCCAACTCTTTTTGACTCACATGCGAAGCAAAAGTGAGTCTATGTACTGAGCCATGTCGTCCGTCCGTCCGTCCGTCCGGGCGTCCGTCCGTCCGGGCGTAAAAAACTTAAACGTTGGATTTTTCTCGGAGACTATTAAGTCTATCAACACCAAATGTGGCATGATGGTGTATGATGACAAGGCCTCAAAAAACATACATAGTGACTTGACCTTGCTTCAAGGTCAAGGTCACAGGAGCCGTAAATGTGGTCTGAAATCAGTCATTTTTCACATTTTCCCAATTTTCTCCCACGTTATTGAGAATGGCGACCTTAGCTACAAGTGGTATATAGGTCAAAGCAAGCCCTATCTTTTGATATCAGTTTGGTTGACCTTGCTTCAAGGTCAAGGTCACAGGAGCTCTTCAAAGTTGGATTGTATACATATTTTGAAGTGACCTTGACCCTGAACTATGGCAGATAACTGTTTCAAACTTAATAATTATGTGGGGCACATGTTATACTTTCATCATGAGACACATTTGGTCACATATCATCAAGGTCAAGGTCACTTTGACCCTTATGAAATGTGACCAAAATGGGGTAGTGAACCACTAAAAGTGACCATATCTCATGGTAGAAAGTGCCAATAAGCACCATTGTGCTTCCTATGTCTTGAATTAACAGCTTTGTGTTGCATGACCTTGGATGACCTTGACCTTGGGTCAAGGTCACATGTATTTTGGTAGGAAAAATGTGTAAAGCATTTCTTTGTGTATGATGTCATTGGTAGGTTTAGTTGTTTGACCTTGACCTTGAAGGTCACCTGAAGGTCAAGGTCATATAAAGGTCAAGGTCAAGCATGTGAGTCGTATGGGCTTTGCCCTTCTTGTTTTAATTTGGCTGCTGCTGAGACCAATTGATACTCTGTGCAGAAAGCTGCTGAAATCAAGATTAATTGTGAGAGAAGACCACACCTGAGGAAATTGGAGCTGACATTGCTGTACTCATCACAATGGAAATCAATCTGAAACCTTGTATGTGGTTACTGATCGACTGATCTATGCTTCAACAACCCATGGATCGGCACCTTGACAAAAACCAGATTTTTCAAACTTAATATTTCCACCTGCGAGAAACCAGCCACACACCTGCGCGAGACAGCCCTGATTACAACCCACTGATTATGCCACACAAGATTTGTAGATGTTGGGGATATTGTGCACATGGGCATAGTCCTTATTGAAGGGGTCATTGTGAAATACATGAGATGAACAAGCCTTACAACATGATGGATTGTTTTTGTGAAAGATTCGTGCTTGTGTGCACCTGGATGGTATGGTCTTTGATCAGAACTCCTTCAGGTTCTCCTTCAACCATGTCTAGGTTTTGTTGATATTGTGGGCAGGTGCAGCATCCTGTTGACACACGTGATCCTCTCTATCCATGACTTGACAAGTGTCCATCTCCTCAAAGAAGAACGGAGGCATGTTGTCTCTCTCATTGGAGATGACCCCCAGGACCATAACAGAAGCTGGAAACTTTGTTGACATGACAATTGGCGTGCCATCAGAGTAGGAACACGTCCAACGATCATTCCTCCTGTTCACCATCTGATCCTGGCAGAAATTTTCGTCAGATCAACTGGTTCTTGGTCAGGGGGTGCTTGAGCTTACACAGCAGCCTAGCCGCCTTGTTCACCCTCCTCCGTGGTGGCCTCATTCATGAAGTAAACCTTTCTGAGGGCATACGACTTGTATCTGATGTGTTCATGGACATGGCTGCAAATGTTTTTCTCATGCACATTCAATTCCAGAGCCAGAGACATTATTTGTCTGTCAGGATCTTCACCCATCATGTTTTGCAGCTGTTTGACAAAATCTGTGGCCCTGATGGCATCACTTCTCCTTTTGTGGGGGTTTCTGTCGACAGAAATGTCTTCAGGGTCTTCACCAGCAGGTATCATTGCATCAAATTCACTTTTGCTGTGATATCACAGGCTCCTAGACAACTTGTTGAACTCGGCAATCTCTCCATGGGTCTGCCCAGTGCAAAGTCTGTCCACTATGGCTGCTCTTTCCTGGTCCTCCATCACAAATGTGCTGATCAACTTGAAAATTACTCTGAAAGCACAGTATAAGTAGTGTATATCACACAAACTTTCACTCCAATCGCACAACCTTACACCCACCAAAATCTGCTTTGAAAACTGTCCTAATTGTCAGCACCCTGTATATGGAAGTAAGTAATGATATGCTTCATGCTGTCCTGTACATTGTGAGTAGTGGAATGAGTCATGCTGTCCTGTGTATCAATGAGTAATAGTATGAGTCATGCTGTTCTGTATATGGATGTATGCTGTTCTGTATATGGATGTGTTATGGTACGAGTCATGGTGTCCTGTATATCAATGATCAATGTTGTCCTGTATATCAATGAGTAATGGTACAAGTCATGCTGTTCTGTATATGGATGTGAGTAATGGTATGAGTCATGCTGTCCTGTACATCAATGAGTAATGGTACAAGTCATGCTGTTCTGTATATGGATGTGAGTAATGGTATGAGTCATGCTGTCCTGTACATCAATGAGTAATGGTATGAGTCATGCTGTTCTGTATATGGATGTGAGTTATGGTATGAGTCATGCTGCCCTGTAAATCAATGATCAATGTTGTCCTGTATATCAATGAGTAATGGTACAAGTCATGGTGTTCTGTACGTTGATGTCAGAAATGGTAAAGTCACGCTGTTCTGTACAAGGATGTGAGTACTGGTATGAGTCATGGTGTCCTGTATATCAATGACTAATGTATGAGTCATGGTGTCCTGTATATCAATGACTAATGTATGAGTCATGGTGTCCTGTATATCAATGAGCAATGGTATGAGTCATGGTGTCCTGTATATTAATGAGCAATAGTATGAGTCATGGTGTCCTGTATATCAATGAGTAATGGTATGAGTCATGATGTCCTGTATATTAATGAGTAATGTATGAGTCATGGTGTCCTGTATATTAATGAGCAATAGTATGAGTCATGGTGTCCTGTATATCAATGAGAAATGGTATGAGTCATGGTGTCCTGTACGTTGATGTCAGTAATGGTAAGAGTCATGCTGTTCTGTATAAGGATGTGAGTACTGGTATGAGTCATGCTGTCCTGTATATGGATGTGAGTCATGGTGTCCTGTATATCAATGAGAAATGGTATGAGTCATGGTGTTCTGTACGTTGATGTCAGTAATGGTAAGAGTCATGCTGTTCTGTATAAGGATGTGAGTACTGGTATGAGTCATGCTGTCCTGTATATGGATGTGAGTCATGGTGTCCTGTATATCAATGAGTAATGGTATGGGTCATGGTGTCCTGTATATCTGAGTCATGGTGTCCTGTACATCAATGAGTAAGTATGAGTCATGCTGTTCTGTATGTGGATGTGAGTACTGGTATGAGTCATGCTGTCCTGTATATGGATGTGAGTCATGGTGTCCTGTATATCAATGAGTAATGGTATGGGTCATGGTGTCCTGTATATGAGTCATGGTGTCCTGTACATCAATGAGTAAGTATGGGTCATGCTGTTCTGTATACAGACCTGCCAAGTACTACGCTTTAGGCGTAGCATGTTACGCTTTCGACATGCTTGCTACGCTGCTACGCTCGTCCGTAAAAACTACGCTTTTCCCGCGTGCTTGAACTTTTGACCGTGATGGAGAACCCCCACCCCCCCCCCCCCCCCCCCGCTTTCACGCCGCCGGTGCAGCTTATCACGCCGCCTTCACAGCCTTATCTCTTCCCCCCCCCCCGCTTTCACGCCACCGGTTCAGCTTATCGCGCCGCCTTCACACCCATAACTCTTCCCCCCCCCCCCCCCCCCCCCCCCCCAACCTCCGCTACGCCTATTCCTTCAATGCTACTCCAAATAGCTCTGGATGCTACTCTTTGGCATGATGGTGGGTTGGCAGGTCTGTGTATATGGATGTGAGTACTGGTATGAGTCATGCTGTCCTGTGAATGGATGTGAATGAACAAATTTATTGATAAGGCCACCGGCCCTTTTCAAGTGCTACAGTAAACATGTTTTGACTTAACATGCAGGGGCAAATGCGGATTGATATAGCCAAACACTAGTAAAAAAAAAACTGCCTTGCTCTGCAGACTCCAGTGCCTCTGACTGCACCTGAAGGCTTTTTGACTCACATGCGAAGCAAAAGTGAGTCTATGTACTCGCCCGTTTCGTCTGTCCGGGCATCCGAAAACTTTAACGTTGGAATTTTCTCGGAGACTATTAAGTCTATCAATACCAAATGTGGCATGATGGTGTATGATGACAAGACCTCAAAAAACACATATAGTGACTTAACCTTGCTTCAAGGTCAAGGTCACAGGAGCCATAAATGTTGTCTAAAAAACAGCCATTTTTCACATTTTCTCAATTGTCTCTGAAGTTTTTGAGATTGGATACCTCACCTATATATGGTATATAGGGCAAAGTAAGCCCTATCTTTTGATACCAGTTTGGCATACCTTGCTTCATGGTCAAGGTCACAGGAGCTCTTCAAAGTTGGATTGTATACATATTTTGAAGTGACCTTGACCCTGAACTATGGAAGATAACTGTTTCAAACTTAATAATTATGTGGGGCACATGTTATACTTTCATCATGAGACACATTTGGTCAATTATCAAGGTCAAGGTCACTTTGACCCTTATGAAATGTGACCAAAATGGGGTAGTGAACCACTAAAAGTGACCATATCTCATGGTAGAAAGTGCCAATAAGCACCATTGTGCTTCCTATGTCTTGAATTAACAGCTTTGTGTTGCATGACCTTGGATGACCTTGACCTTGGGTCAAGGCCACAGGTATTTTGTAGGAAAAATGTGTAAAGCATTTCTTAGTGTATGATGTCATTGCTAGGTGTAGTTGTTTGACCTTGACCTTGAGGGTCACCTGAAGGTCAAGGTCATGTAAAGGTCAAGGTCAACCATGTGAGTTGTATGGGCTTTGCCCTTCTTGTTACAAATATGTACTTAACGCTCTTCTGATGTACATTTGATTGGATGCCAACACACATTTCACTGTACTTTGACAATTTAGGTCTAGATGTGGAAATATATACCACTTCCTTTATTCCTACAAAGTGGGGCAACAGAGAAGGAAATGACTGTCTCCCTCTCTTCTCTGCAAAGAGGATGCAATTTTTCTTTCCCTTCTGTTATATATCTGAATTATGGATGTACAATTCAGTGATGCCCATGCAAAAGCAAATGTAGATATCTCTGAACACTTTCGTCTGTAGTAGAGATACTGTTCAGTCATACATGAATTTTTAAATTGCCTGTAGAAAGAATTTCTCTGGCTACTTGATACTCCTCCTTTCCAGAGTTCGTAAAATCTGCTCGTCAGCCTGTCTCTCGGATTTCTCAACAATGCAGTCTCATTATTAACACTTTGTACATTTTCAAGGTTGCTGTCAAGCATTTTATCGACTTTGCTGGCCGGAATCGTCAATGAAGAAGAGTATGTAACATCATTCTGTATACCTTGTTTGGGAGTCTGCTTTCATCCTCTTTCAGAACTTTAACCAGTACTTAATACTTCTGGCTTGAGCATTCACATAGAGGGGGAATCTTCCCATGTCTCTGTAAACCATGTCATTTGGGGTGCATGACACATTCTGGAAACTCTTGAGAGCACGCAGATGTACACCCTCTACTGTTTGGCTGTCGTCCATTCCCCACACCTCAAATCCATATGAAAGTATAGGTCGGAGCTGTTCATCAAATAGTTTCAAGAACACACTAGGCATTACATGAGATACCTTTCTAAAGGATTTGGTTAACAGCATAAAGGCTGCTTTAGCTCTGCATGCTATGTCAGTCTGGGTTACATTTAAGCACAACTTCCCAGATGAGACATTACCCAAATATTTGTATTCAGTGGCTGTTTGTAAATGAATGTTACCAAGAAACAATTTTTCGTGCTTGGCAAGGTGTCCCCCTAATCTGTATACTACTACTTTAGTCTTTTCAGTATTGACAATGAGCCCAAGTTGATCAGCTGCCCTCATCAGAAAGTTAAGCTGATTTTTTGAGTTCTATTGCTGTGTCTGAGAGTAGGGCAATGTCATCTGCAAAAAAGGCACTCAACTCGGATGATTTTGGCATTAGTTGGATTCCATGCTTACTGTTGACAGAAATTTCTTCAGCCAACGAGTTCACAAGGTACGAAAATAAGATCCGACTGGCTTTGCAGCCTTGCTTTCGGCCCACGGTGCTTTCGAATATATATGGATGTGAGTAATGGTATGAGTCATGTTTCAGTAGAACTGCAGCTGATGATGGATTGCTTGTGTTTTCTAGGCGGGAGGCCGTTGCACTTCTCACAGAGGGAAAAGACTTCAAGCTGCCCCTCTTCAAGTTCATAGACCTTTTTGAAAAGAGGTAGGCTTGCAAATGTTGAAGAAATCGTCAGCTGAAATTAATCATGTTAGCATAGTCTGTCCATGTCATGAATTTGTACCTAACGTAAGCTTTTGGTTAATCAAATAGAAGTTTCACTGATTGAACTACTTTTTTGAATAAGTAAATCAACCATTGCACTTGCGGCACAATTGTGTAACTAGATTTGAAATGTGCTGTCTTTGCAGGTACAAGTATGTTGGTGTATCAGAGCTGTACAAGCACTAGAGGCACACATGTGTAACTAGATTTGAAATTTGCCATTGCAGGTACCACAAGAACATCAGTGTATCTGAGCTGTACAAGATGAAGGACACCATTGAGATCAGGGAGATGGGTGGTGCAGGGCGCATGGTGCATCTGTCCTCCAGTAAGATGGCGCACATACAACCCTATGCCAGCAGCTACGAGGTGAACAACTACAAGGTGAGCATCGACCTCACTAAATAGGGGAGTGGTGTGAGTGTGTGTGTGCGGGGGGTGTTGTGTGTATTAGCAGCTGAGGAAATCACGTTTTCCTCTTAACTATTTGACTCGTGTGCTCAAGTTGGCATCACTTGGGCAAGTGTTGTTTTTTTGTTTGAAGCTATGCATGACACTTGTTCTTGAATTGCACAATAGCCACCAGATGTTAGAGTCCACATAAGTCTAAAACGCGACAATTGACTTTACTGCCTGCATGCAAGATAGTGAATTGGATGATTGTGTTGGGCAGTAAGCACTTTACAAATTCGCTGTCACAGTGGACTCCCCGTGGGTTGGGGGGGGAGGAGGATAAAATGAACTCCCTGCAACTCCATGTGAGATTTTTTAGAAGAAAGTAGCTAGGGAAAGTGAGACCTATGAAGTGTTGTCAAATAGTGCCCAAACTCTTGCCACTGCACACTACAGCAGTGTGTCACCAGGTGGCGTTTCCCAGCACCCTTGTGAGTCAGTGTGCCAAGTACAGCTGAGTGGATGCAGAACTGCACAGCACTTCTTTGTGTACATATTTTGTTACTTTCTCGCTGTGCGAAATGAATGGGAAACGCGCAATGTGCATGTATCAGATTGTTTCAATTGGGAAAAATGTGTTGGAAATGCAGCAATTGCTCGTGAGTGGCATGTATGTTTCAAAGGCAGCCAAGAAACGCTTGATGCCAATGAAAATTTGGGATGGCCTTCAGCAAACAGAAACCTTTGAAAATGTCAGTTCATGAATTAATGAAAGCTTATGATTTTTCTGTCAAAATCGTTGCTTTGATTTCTAGGAAGCTAATCTTGCCATATATATGGGTACCCACTTGCAGTATGTAAAAATCCTGAATGACTGCTGCAGTAACATGACCAATATAGCCAAAAGGTCTCCAAAGAGTATGCACATTTGTATTGCAGTTTTCTCCAATTTTCAATATATTGCTAAAAACTTGTTTAATTGATTTGAAAATGGATTTAGCTAACTGAAATTGTTTTGAACAATTCATTTGGAATTGTTTTTATAAATAACCATTTTTCAAGAAACCCTAAGCTGTTTAAAATACTCATTTGTAGTTCAGAACATACTCATTTTATTTTGATATCCCTAGTTCAAGTTTCTCATATTATTTGTAATCTGTGGGTACAGTTTCAAGGTGATTGAAGCAAAATATTTTTAGGAAATGGTAAGCAAAGATAAGTAGTGGTCTAAAGACCCACAAACTGAAGAAAAACCATCATTAATGTGACCCGTTTTCACAAACTGAGTCTCAACTTGAAAAAAAAGAGATTGAGATGTTTATATATTTAAAATCTGCAAAAAAATCTTTCATTTTATTAAAAAAACTAAATTTCTACTCCAAAACTCGAGTTATGCTCAGAGAGGTGGTGTACCGATGGCCATGTTAAGAAATCAAGGGTCAAAGATTAAACATCTTATCAAGTATTCCTTTTTAATGCATGCATCAGCTCAAAATTCGGCAGGTTGGTAGAGAAAATATATTTTTGAACATAAAATGATAAATATGCATGCAATTTGAGAGGTTCTGACTTTTTCATCTTTTGAACTTATTCTTTGATTTTGATCATGGCACAGCACAGTCACTGTCAATGCTGTCTGCCACAACTACAGTTTGAACCAAAACACTAACAAGTGGTCGGTCAATCCCCGCGTCTGATGGGTTGTCTGCTTTGTAGCAGATCTCACAATTGACTCCTTCTCGCTTGTTTCTTGTGTGTATTGTAATTGCAACAGGCCCAAGGCATATGCTATAAATGTTTTGTTGGTTTGTTGGTTCATTCCTCCTCCTCACTTACCTCGTCGGAAATAGTGTCCACACAATATTCCATCACTAGCACACGGAGTTCAAGCTGGTCGGCAAGTGGCAAAGTTGACTATTGCCCAGAATTCAACAGGAAGCAACTTTCCTTGTCAACCTGAACTGACCATGTTGGGAGACGTTGTTCCCTGTCAGCCAATCACATTGCGCCTTCAAAATTTGTTACCATGCGGAACCAATGTCCACAGCTCTCATCGGTTCATTTCTTCATGGTCACAGCTGTTTACGAATAGTAACTTGGAGGAGAGCCTCTGGTCAGAATTTGAACAAGGCTTGCACGAGGAGCTGTAAATTGAGGTTGCGCTGTTTCTGCTAGTATATTTCATGGCATCCTGTTACGGTTACAGGAGGGAAAACCACTTGTGAAAATGGGCTAATTGAGACGAAGCAAATCTTTTTCTGCTAATGGGTAGGTGCAATAAAGTGGTTTTCGGTATTATTTTAGCTATAAAGAAACATTCCTACATTTCATTATCTCAATTAAGTTTATGTAGGATTCAGTTTTGCTATAAAGTCAAAATGCACTAAATCCACCATCACCTGCGTCGGCCTATACTGTCATTTTGCTGCGTGTGTGTTAAGACTCAATTTTTTTTAGTTTGTGAAAACTGATCACATCATCTTTCTTCTCTGAACCTCTTGCAATGCTTGTTTTCCTCTGCTTTTTCCCCCCTGTGGGTTTGGGGTAAGAATTGACCCACTGAGTCTCGTAAGAGGTGAATGGCTAGGCGACACCGTGACTGGATTTACGTTTACTCTTAAACTGTTCTAGTGATGTTCGTGCTTACTGGCCTTACATAGCCTACAATGGCTGATAGACCGTAAAACTCCATCCATCCATCCTCTGCTTTGGCTGCTGGTGCTCCTTGCCTGATAGAAGACTTACGTCGACTGGTTCTGTGTCTCATCACCGACGTTCTTCCTAGTTGCACTCCATAGTGCCCTTGAATCTTTTTGATTTCCTATTTTGTTCTGCTTGTTCCACCAATCCCTGATACCTTTTCATTTAAGTGTTTATGCTTGTATTTATTAGAGACTCATTTATGTTTTTTCCTCTCATTCTCATTTGGACATGTCGAGAGCATTCCAACATTTGGATGGGAATGTTTCCATGCACAAGTGGAGGTTCTTTGGACACAGTGGAAAAGCTCTCAATCTCCTTTGCTAAGCTTTTTTGGTTTGATTTTGCTTTCATTTTCAGATTGAAAATGTGGATCATGACAGCTTGTTCCATTTGGCCAAATGAACCCTCATGATTTTTATTTGCATTTCCTTTGATCTTTGTGGCACTTGTGAAGGACCTCCCCCTGAAGTTACTGCTTTGCCTTGCACAATACTTGCTCAGGCCACACTAAAAGAGCTATTGTAACATGGCGGGTGGGGGATTGGTTGGAGGTTGTACTTAGGCCTGACTACTTTTTTACTTCTGAGGCCAGATGGAGACTGCACATTTGTTTGTGTATTTTAAGAAATACCATGTGTACAGTAGATTTATCTCAACATAAATCAAAAGTTCTCTTTTGAAGTGATGCTCAGTCATAGGTTGGTATTCTAACTTGGGAGGTTCTGGAAGTTCAACAGTATTTTCTTCGGTGGAAGCCCTTCTTATGCTAAATGGACAAATGGAAAGGGATGTCCTAATTTGAACTGACTAAACAGTGAGCTAAATAGATTTTACAGAACTTTATGATCATGTCTAAAACTCCCATGACTCGAATTAACCATTGATTTTTGTTACTCAACATCTTCCATTCATTTGGAATGGGCTGAAACATTTTGATAACTTCAATTTCTAATCAGGCAGGTCCTGCCAGTTTTTTAGAATCTTCAGCAGACAAAGAACGTGTTCAGGAGAGGATCGTATGGACATTAGTTCAACTGAACAAGGACGGCCCAGATGCAGAGTACTCCTTTGTTTATACTTGGGATCTGATCAGCCCCTTGACTCTGTGGCTGTTTTGTACACATAGCTGTGTTCAACAGAAAGATAGCAGAGCACATCTGGATTGTTTAGAAGTGGTGCAAACATCTGCACGATTGAACAAGGGACAGCCTTGTTGAACCTGCATTGCACATTTCTGTTTACATTCAAGATCAAACCTTTGATCAACCTCCTTAACAAATCTGTTGGAAAAATCACTAGTATTTGGACCAATCAGACTTTGCAAAAGCAACATATACATGCCGTTTAGAAAGTTTTCAGTGTTAAATGGCAAAATGATCAAAATAGATGATGAAAGTGAAAATTGCTAATACAGGCATATAAATGGGAAGTGAATCTCAGTGCTGCTGAAAGCTGTTCTGATTGGTCAATTTCTCTAACTGCTTCCTTGGGCTATGGTTAAAGGAGCCAATCAAATTGAAGCTTTCAGGAAACTCATCATTTATTCAACATGACTGGGGAATAAGACAAAAGTTTTCATGCATGTGTGGAACCCCCCTCCCCCCAAATGAAATCTGGACTGTGTGTGTGTGCTGGTTTTTTTTTAATTGAACATTTAATGAGATTTTTTTGGTGAGACCCCACTTTTCCCCCGTGTGGGTTGGGGGTATGAATAGACCTACCTCTTCTTCCTTCGCAATTTGTAAAAGGTGAAACTAGGGAAATCTTGAAATGACTTATTCTATCCCACTCTAATGATTTTTCGTTATCAGTGGCATGCAATATCTTACAAAGGCTGTTAGGCTGTAGAACTTTGTCCATTCATCCCTCCCTCCATCCCTCCCTCCCTTCCTCCCTCCATCCCTCCCTCCATTCATCCCTCCATCCATGTCACTTCTATTTAGAGGCAAGTTAGAGAGACAATAAAAGGAGTGAAATTCAAGAGGCTGAGCATGCCTTCAGTGCAAAAATCTCATTTTTGAAGATACAAGTGAAAACTTAGGTTCTAGAGGATGGAGAAAAAAAAGTGGTTTTTGATTAATGAATATCATTGGAGAACCATTCTAGACATTACTGAAATGCTTAGAATAGGTTATGGTGCAGTTCAACCAATTCTGACTGAAGACTTGGACATATGTTGAACTGCAGCCCAATTTGTGCTGTGCTTTGTGAAAGCAGATGAAAAGGAGTGAATGCAGGTCTGCCTGGAGCTCAAGGACTCTGTGAAATACTTTTTGAAACATTAATGGGTACAACTCAGAAACCAGTCCTCAATATGGAAAAGTCTGTCGTCACCACACCCCAAAATGTAGAGTGAGGAACTATGTGAAATCAAAAGTGTTTGTGGACTACAAAGGAATTCGTCTGTGTGAATTTGCTTCTTAAAAACGGTCAAGTCAGGCTACCTGTATCCATGCTGTAGTGTCTGCAGGACCACATGAGGCACAAATGTCCCGAGTTTTGAACCACCGGGAACTTCGGCCACTGTGACTACTCCCCAGTGCACATGACTGAAGCTGAGGAGTTAGAGGCCCAAAATGTTGCCACTCTCCCTATTCTCCAGACTTGGCCATTTGTGACTTGCCTTCCCCTAAATGAGAGTAAAGCTCAAAGGGTGCAGATCTGATATAATTGCAAAGATTCAGGGATAGATTAGGACTGTGCTGAAGAAACAAAAAGAGGACTTTCAGGTGCCAATGATGGCAAGACCACTGGGACCGTTGCACCAACTCCCAAGTGGACTGCTTTCAGAGGGATGGCCACTAAGTATCAGGTCAGTGTATCATTTGTAAATGGGTCAGTTTGGGAACTTCTTGACAACTCCTCCTACTTGCTCTTACTGCAACCAGCTCTAGTGAATATTGTTGTTAATGGCCTTCCATAGGCTACAAAGGCTAATAGACCACAAATTTATTTCATTTACCCATTCATTCATTCATTCATTCATTCATTCATTTATTCATTCATTCTTTCATAGTGGATGACTGAAATACAAACTATTGTTGCTAGTTTGGAGCTATTTTCTGAAATCTGTCCCTCAACGAACCGCACCACCCCTGTCCCTGCACCTTCTCTCCTCTCCGTCTCCCTCAACCCCTAACTGGTGTTGACGATAATGATAAGGATGATGATAATGATGTTGGTGTTGATGATACAGTAAAACCTCTATTTTGCGACCTTTGAAAAACCTACCGAATCGGGTCTTAATTTGGAGGGAGTCTTAAAATGGAAGGAGATTTGAATAAAATGAACATAAATGAATTATATATAGGAATAATGACAACATAAAACACAATGCACAATACATCTTTTTTACTGTTTTGAGTAAGCTAGACCTCCTTTTCTACTTATAACAACCATACATGTATGAGCAGAATACAGGAGATAAAGGAACTTTGAAGAGGCTGATATATTGCATGATATAATGTACATGTATACAATTGCTACTTGCAAATTACTTAACCGATTAGGTGACTTACATAGGTTCAAATTTGGCTGCGAAGTTTCCAGCTGGTTCAAGGGCACCTTACTTGATGAGTGTCTTTTAGGGATTTTGGGTTGAAATATATACTAATAGATGGTATCGCTGTAATAAACACTGAACTGTTTACTTGATTGTTTTATTATTTTTTTAACCCCAATTCCATGCTAATTAAATGACCAACAGAGGTAAATTGACCTAACTTCAACCTAATTTTAACTTTAACTTAACTGACTAATGCCAGACCACTATGGTCACTGACAGTGCTGCCATTGGAGTAGCCTCTGCCTCCCCTCCTGGCCACCTGTAAACCGATGCAGACAAATTCGTAGCAAAACCACATCTTGCTGCGAGTTGATACTATTTTTACCTAAGGGTATGAGAATCACTGTTAAACCCGCAATGGCTGGAAATTTTTGACAGTTATCTCATGAAGAGCAAAATTTGTGCGACATGTTCATTGCAAAGCTTAACATTTCTCTTTCAAGCCAGTCTGGACGAAAGCCTTATTCTGTAATGCCCGAATGTCTGTAACTTGACCACAAGTCGCTTGGCCTCAGGAACGTGAAGTAACTCCGGCTAGTGTGCAAAACACACCTAGCAAAAGCTGTCATTTTGGAAAGACAGTAACTGCAGTTGCATGTGCTGCTAAAGGGACTGCAGTTTAGGGAAATCTAGGTCTAAAAGTTGTTAAAATGCCGATAGGATTGACGGACGCAAGTCGCATTTTGGAGGAAGTCGTTTAAGAGAGGGTCATAAAATAGAGGTTTTACTGTAATAATCTGTTAATCTCTTTTTTGTTTTACTTGCAAAATTGTCCTCCTTGTGTATTCTTTTTAGACCCAATAAAAATGTGAAAAACCAAAACCAAACAAAAACTATTGCTGCTAATTGTTTTTGGTTTAGTTATGTGTCCAGGACCTTTTTTCATTCATACTTGAAACAAACGGAAAGCAAGAGTGCAAGGCCAGAAGGGAATCGCCTGCAGTCTAAATGTTCTCAATGGTCATCACTACATTTCCAGCAGGCCCCGCCAAACTGCATGGGACCCCTGGCCCCCACACCGGAGGTGGTGGAACAGCCAGTGTGTCTGGTGCACTGCCCAGAGGGCAGCACGCTCTATACAGAGGCCATGAACTGCTCCATGCTGCCCAGCGTCCAGATCCCTCTCAAGGCCCTGGCTGCCCATGTCCACACCTTGCTCCAGCACCATGAGGGAAGCATGCCACTCATGAGGTAAGGTGGCCCAAGACGGCCTCTCCAAGGGCACTGTTCATTTCATTACCACCAGATGCCACATGTGCTTTATGCATCCCTGTATTACTATTAGAGCATTCGGAGCTGTTGGGCTGGTAGGTGCATCCTTGAGCTGGGTGTTATACCTGCTTTGCCCCTTCACAGCCAGGAGCCTTTTCTCTGAATGTCCCCTTGTGAGATGAGAGTAAGAGTTGACCCACTGCATCTCCCATTGCGATTCATGAGAGGCAGAATAACTAGGGAAATCATGATGTGGGTGAACTGCATCTTTGCTTTTGAAGTCTAGATCATAAGCTTTCCATCACTGTTTATTTCTGGAAGATATACTACTTTTGATGGAAAGAAGTGTTTAGCTAACACTGTTAATTTGTTTTTATAAGTGCCAAACTGGGAGGTACTGGAAAGGTGCCTATCATGTGTGTATGCACTGAAGGTTTCCAGTTGTACAAAACTGGTCTAGCATTTTCTCAACCAAGGAATAGTCCTTGGCATTACCTACAACTGTTTGCCTGTGTTGGATGCTGTATCACAGAAGCAAAATCACCTGGCCATGGTTCTGGCATGTTCAAGACTGCACAGGTACCACAGTTGTATCCTTGATCAAGATGCTTCACTGGTTGGCATTGCTTCAAATCCAGGAGTTGAACAGGGTGTCTGTGAGGTGCTGAGCTGCAGGAAATGAGGGTGGAGTGAAGTTGAAGTCCGGATGCAAAATAGCTGGCCTTGTGACCCGTGCAGACCTGTTTACCCTACGCTTTGGGCATAGAAAACTACACTTTTGACCCCAGGGCTACGCTTCTACACCTAACCATGCTAAACTACACTTTTCAGTCGGTCAGCGCTACACTTTTAAATTGAGAAATTTATTTCGTTTTCCTTTCCATATTTTAGATGCACGCCGATTCCAATTTTTTCAATTACCTCTTTCAAAGCCTGTACCATTGGCAACACACGCGCTAGTTACCATAACCCTCATTGACTCGGTTACTGTCTTTCAGTTAGTATGTAAAGGGCGCACATTGCTTTGAATGTGGAGCTTTCCCAATCGTGGGAAGAAACACACGAAAGGGTGTTCTGTTGTGTCAGAGAAAAAAAGACACATCAGAGGTCCAGCATGGCAGAAAACACCCTAGAAAGCCTGCTTGTGCTGAAGTCTTCACTCTGGGGACCTGATGAAGCTGCGGCCAAACTCAATACTGAGGCTCTTGCTGCACTGAAGAGTGCATACAGAAGGAATCTGAAATTTTGAAAGTCCAACAAAAAACTACTACTACTGCAGTGTATATAGTGTACATACATTTTTTTTCCCTTCTGAATGTAGTTCGATATATTAGTCTATTTGTCAGTTTGTTAAAAGTTTGGGTCCCTGTGGAGTGGAAACTTCTTTTGCCATGAAAGACTGATGAAAACTGCAGACACCAACAGTTAATGGCTTTGTTTTCTTTTACAACAATCTGTAATGTCTTATAAAGCTACTCAATGTATTAATATGAATTTTACACACAGATGCACGCACATATTTACTTTCATTATAACTGGATTGTATTAGTGATGATGTTGATGAAACAGTAGACTACACTTTCAACAACCTTGACTACACTTTTCAGCTGCCCGTACTACACTTTGCACTAGCATGAGGTAATCAGGTCTGCCAGTGTTCCACGCTTCTCTCCACAAGGGGTAAAGCTGGTGCCCTTGAGGTTTAAATGGGAAAATACTACACATGGTATTAATAAGCAGCCTGGATTCATGCTTTGCAGGGACTGATAAGGAAATGATTAGTGAAGTGACAAGTGCACTTGGAGCACCCATTTACTGATGAGACGTTTACACCTAGTTAAGTTGGAGCATCCATGTCAAGTCATTTTTGACTCACATGCGAAGCAAAAGTGAGTCTATGTACTCGCCCTTTTCGTCCGTCCGGGCGTCCGGTCCGGGCGTCCGAAAACTTTAACGTTGGATTTTTCTCGGAGACTATTAAGTCTATCAATACCAAATGTGGCATGATGGTGTATGATGACAAGGCCTCAAAAAACTTACATAGTGACTTGACCTTGCTTCAAGGTCAAGGTCGCAGGGGCCATAAATGTTGTCTAAAAAACAGCCATTTTTCACATTTTCCCAATTTTCTCTGAAGTTTTTGAGATTGGATACCTGACCTATATATGGTCTATAGGGCATAGTAATCCCTATCTTTTGATACCAGTTTGATTGACCTTGCTTCAAGGTCAAGGTCACAGGAGCTCCTTAAAGTTGGATTGTACACATATTTTGTAGTGACCTTGACCCTGAACTATGACAGATAACTTTTCCAAACTTCATAACATTGTAGTACACATGTTATACTTTCATCATGAGACACATTTGATCACATATCAAGGTCAAGGTCACTTTGACCCTTATGAAATGTGACCAAAATGGGGCAGTGAACCACTAAAAGTGACCATATCTCATGGTAGAAAGTGCCAATAATCACCATTGTGCTTCCTATGTCTTGAATTAACAGCTTTGTGTTGCATGACCTTGGATGACCTTGACCTTGGGTCAAGGTCACATGTATTTTGGTAGGAAAAATGTGTAAAGCATTTCTTAGTGTATGATGTCATTGGTAGGTTTAGTTGTATGACCTTGACCTTGAAGGTCACCTGAAGGTCAAGGTCATATAAAGGTCAAGGTCAAGCATGTGAGTCGTATGGGCTTTGCCCTTCTTGTTTTTTGTTGAAAAACCAAATCTGCATAGAATATCCAGAGGGCGCGCTACCTTAGAGGGAGAATCATGTGGTCTCACTCATACCCCTTTTCCAGCTTCCCAGTCTGCTACTCGGCCTTCTTCAACCCACTGATGCCAGCCAAGGAGGGGGTGCCTCTGGAACACCTGATCAGCTGCATCCCTGGCACCCAGATCCTGGTCTCCAAGCTGGGCATCAAGAAGGTCCAGTGGCTGGAGAACCAACTTCCTTCTGCGGACGGCTCCACCGCCCCCTGTGGTCAGTGTTACCTGTCCCCGTTGTCTTTTGTGTCTGGAGGGGTGGCTGTTACTTGAGTAAGTTTTGTTTCGGTAGGATTACGCCTTGATATCAGACAGGACTGTTTTGTCTTGTTTTGAATCCCTTGTCTCAACATAAGAGAGGGCTGCAGTCATGAAGTGTTCGAGACCAAGGCTTGAACTGGAGATGCATTTGAAGATGGGGATGCAGTGTACAGCAGTGCATCGAGCACACATGAGTGTAGTCTTAACCAGCGCCACGGGTGGATGTATCTGCCATGCGCTTTCTTTCCCGAACAGCCGTGGTCGGATCTATCTGCCGGAATGATAGGGCCTATTTATAGACAGTATCGAACAGCCGTGGTCGGATCTATCCACCGGAATGATAGGGCCTATTTATAAACAGTATCTAAGAGTTGTGGTACTTTTAGAGCTCTTTCAACAGTTAAGTACATGAAAAAGAATTAGTTTTCGCATCTGCTTGTGCTATTTCGATTTTTTTTTGTTTTTATGCTGTTGATTTTTCTGGAAATTTTTTTGTGATCGATCAACACAGTTTGAGTATTGTTTACATCATCATAGACTATAGGCTTGTTCAGAAGTACTCAGCGCTGCATGAGCGCTTCAAGTTAGCAATTGAGCGCTCTTTGCCACTCCTGAACGCCTAAGATGTAGTGCAGCGCTTCACTTGTTAAAGGGGAGGTAAATCTTCTGCGCCCCATGTTGTGTTGATAGACGCGAAGAAAGTATTTTCTTTGCCACAGACATCGTTTATGCACGTTTACATGTATTCTGCATGAATAAAATCCACTACTGTGTCATCCTTACTTGCCATTACTTGCACATACAGAGCGCTTGGGGCAAATAAAGCCCATTCCAGTCCCAAAATGATGTTTCTGAGGGGTATTTTACGCGTCGACGGCCAGTGCGGGATCGAAGACGCCATTTTGAAATGATGCAAAATCATCCTGCTGCACGTCGGATTGGTGATTCACAGCGCTGCTCAGCGCTGAGTGAAGCACGTCCCAAATTGGCTGTTCAGGAGTGAATCACGTGCAGCGCTGAGTAAGCGCTTTGAAGCACTGCGCCTTCTGAACTCCCCTTATGAGTTAATAGTCGAATTTTTCTTTGATTCTGACTCGGAGGAGGAGTTTTGGGGGTTTGAGGATGAAGAGGGTCTTTTGGAGAGTGTCCGAGAGTCAATCTTAGTGCATGATTCCGAGGTTTCAGCGTGTGAGGAAGAAATTTCCGACGATTGCTCCGAATGTATATGACCATCAGTGGTTACCATCAATTACTGTTGAGCCCGACCCAGCTTTTGTTCCCAATGGACTGAGATGAAATATTTCGGTTTATATTTCACCGATGGTGTCTTTGATCTCATTGTGGAAGAAACAAACCGATACCAGGCTCAGATGTTGTCAAAGAATGAAGGGGGAGTGGGAGAATATTCTCGCCTTCGATAATGGACGTCATCTTCTCTGACCAAATGTAAATAGATACTAGATGAAGTACAATTGCAAGTACTGAAGACTGCCTTTGTATCAGTGTCCCTGCTTTGTCAGAGAGCATTTTCTGATAACTTTCAAGGTTGCTTGCACTCTTTTTCTTCACAAAGAGTAACAATTGTAGAGATTCTGGAATAGGAGCAAGTTGCAAACTATGTATGGTGAGCTTGATTATTGTTTTCCGCATTTTAATATTTGTTTGGTGAATTTGCCTTCTTACGTAGCCACATTCTTGTGATTGCATCAAAAAGAGCATGGAATTTTCTGTTAGAAAACCAAAAATCATGATGTAGGGGAAAGAAAGGTCCCAAATACCTGGCGTTCTAAAGGTTAAAACCATCCATCGACTCGCATGGAAAAATCTCAAACTGCAACATCAAGATACAGCTATATCATCATATGACCAATCCAAACTTACGCTAAGATTATCAAGTGTTCGTCTAAGTAACTTTTGTCTTTCCTTGTACATTTATGGTGTTCCTTACTTCATCATGGTTTTCCCTGCAGAGAGCCTGGCCAACTGCCCCAGCCCCCTCCTGTCCCAACAGCTGGGCCAGATCAGCCGAGAGATCACAGAGCTGCTGAAGAACAGCCCTCACTGCCGAATGCCTGTCTCCAAGTTCATCCCCACCTACCACCACCACTTCGGCCGCCAGTGCCGTGTGGCTGACTATGGCTACACCAAGCTGATGGAGCTGTTCGAGGCCATACCCCATGTAGTCCAGGTACAGTAGTGTCTACAGCGTAGTCGGGTAACTGGAAGATCTCTAAGGCTAAATTTACCCGACATAGTGTAGGTACCATAGCTCTATAAAAGCCATCTCCTAGTAGTCCAGGTAAGGCCCCCCCCAAAAAGAAAAGTGGTTACGGTAACCCGACCGACCTTTTTTTTTTCCTGCCTACCCTTACTTTTTCTGCCATTAAAAAAAAAAAAAAAAAAAAAAAGGTGAAGGTAAAAATACTGTTCCATCTGCCCTATGACCTCTCGGGGAATTCACTATTTAAGTTTTAAGAAGCATTTTCAGTGAAAGTTTGGTCTATGTTCAATCTGACCTCTTTTAAGGAGGGAAAAAGGGCCCATCTATCGACCCTATTTTTGGGCCACAACTATTCACAACTTTTTTTTAACCTAAAGAATCTTTTTGATGATTTTTATTAATGTAATTGGTTACAGTATCTGTTTGAAGGTCATTGTTCATGAAGTCCAAGCCCCGTGTAAGTATAGTTAATGGGGTTGTTCCCTATGTAGTGGTAACCAGTAACTAAAAGAGGAAAGTCTCCAATGATCACATCAGCACCTTATAAAGCTGAGAACTTGTAGCTGCTTGCCTCAAAAGACCTTCCCCCTGTGGGTTCAGGATACGAATTGACCCACTGCATCTCCCTACGCAATTTGTAAGAGGCGAATGACTAGGGACGCGGTGACATGATTTGCGTTTACTCTAAACTGCTCTAGTGATTTTCGGGCTTAGTGGCCTTACATAGCCTTCAAATGCTGATAGGCCGTAAAATACTATCCATCCATCCATCCATCCTCAAAACCCGATGCAAGTCGCCTTTACTTGCCAGGTTCTGGGGTCTGGAGACCGCCGAGTTCTTGCCTTGAGTCACCGCGCTCAGCTGCGCCGCTTCATGGCTGACCTGCTGCGCATCCTGAAAACTGCGCCAGGAAAGCAGGTTGAGCTGGAGGAGTTCCCAGAAGTCTATGGTGAGCGGAAGTTTTTTCTTTTTTAGGCCATTTTGAGTAGTATGTCCAGTGGAAGATAATCTGCTTTGCCACAGCTTTATACAAAATGTTTGCATGTCAGTGAGGCATTGTAATCTGAATCTGCAGGATAGATATCACAGATGCAATTTGAACATTAGTATATATTTTACCACCTCTTGAGAGAAAAAATTATGTAAAGAATCCTGTCAAGTTTTTGTGTAGGTCAAGAATGCTTTGGTTGTTTCTTTAGTTGGTAATGTATGTATCTGTTTTAATGAGGTCCCTATCCTCCAAATGAAAGAAAAATGTTCTCAATGTGTGACTTGCAAAGATGTAAAGGAATTCTTTTTACATCTTAACGTCCTATACGGAATTTCACAACTACAAGCCCCAGTCCTGTAAGGTTTTAGAGAAAATGACACGTGACATGGTTGATTTGTTATTAAAAAAATTTAACTTCTATTGTATGGATCTGTAAGAAATTTTTTGTGTGTAGTCAAAAATGAATGTTGATCAAGTACAAAGTTTTTTAATATTTTACTTGGCTTTATTTGAATATAATTAGCATAATTACAGGTAAATAAATGGAAATAGACCAAAAAAATATTTGTCTATAAATATAAACACTGTAATTTGTTATTTCATAACGATTCCTCCACATAACATATCTGCAATTGCTGGCTGTGTCGGCTAAATGACTTCCATCAGAAACAATGCTTAGATCGTTTTTCATCTCCAAGGAGGTTTCGATTGTTCCGTTGCCATTCTGCCTCGCTTAGTCTAGTCATGGATCATGACGAACATTTCCTCTGGAAAGAGTTGAAGAAAATACTCGACTCATTCTGCATCAAGCCTGAGTGGTACACGTGGACCAACTGTTTCTACGAAAGGATTGTTTGCAAACTTTTCGACAGTGTCTGACCATTCGGAGTCACTGAAATCATCCGATGAAGTCAAAATAATTTGCTCATTGAAGTCCGACAAATCACTCGTGTGGACACTGGAAACAGTTATATCACTAATCAAAGTCTCCAAGTCCAAGATATTTAGATTGAACCATTTTAATTAAAAAACGAGTCGTCTGAACTACTCATGGCTGTTTCAAATGCTTTCTAGTTGGCCACTGGTCTCGGGCAAAACCTTATCTCCTTCACTCCTTGCCTGACCTAAAAATAGCGTGACCACGCTACTTGAAGCCAGCGTTAGCTGGTAACTGGAGCTGCGGAGGTCTGTCACAACAGCACTGAATGTGCACTCATAAATGCGTTGTTTTCAGATTTCCTTGATATCCCCATCTCACAATCAATGTCCGCCATCTTTACAATGAGTATCGCCCACCAAAAAATGAGCCATAAATTGTAAAAACTCAGCAAAAACGTATTGAAATCCATTGAAAAAATTCCCAGAGACGCAATAACCATCCAAAAGTAGTGCAATAATTTCCTTCAGTCGTAGAGTTTCTCGCCAAAGTAATCTCCCTTGGTATCTAACTCATGAATCATGAGCGGTTACAAGTAGCTAGGAGTGGCACAGGACGTTAAAAGTTAATGTATTCACTGCAGATACAATGATTGTGGAACTATTGGACATTGGAATTGGCAGGTCTGAATTTTATGTGTGCAAGTCTGGTAGACATGAAATGTTTTTTTCTGTAAACCTTTGCAACTTGTCCATATTGACTGTGTGTGCTTTTTTGGGTTTTTTTTCAGAGAAGCACGTAGGCAAGGCATGGGACGTGACACAGTACGGAGTGTGCTACCTTGAAGACCTGCTGAATGAAATGCCAACAACTTCTGTCATGGTCAGCAGCTGTTTTGTGTTGCTTGCTTTGAGATTTTAGTGCCCTCCTATGGTTGAGCAGCAGAAGCGATTTGTTAGCATTTCTCTTGACATGCCTCATGGATAGTAGTGGGCTAATGCAATATTGGACTTGTGCAGAAATGGAAAATAATCAGTAACCTTGACATTGGTATGCGGGTGGACTGAGCTGTATGCTTCAAGATTGTTTCCCTTGAAAAATCTTGCAGGTGATGACAGAAGGCTCAAAGACATACATTGCCATTCCTCAGAGAGGTAAGCTGAATTTGTCCTACCAGGATATTGTTTTTGTAATTCCACGCACTTAGTGTGAAAGATCTGATCATGTGAAGATGAAATAGTTTAACCCGTGAAGAAATTCAGTGCATTGGAAAGCCCGTTTTATCAGTTGTTGGAATTGTCTTATTCATATTCTTCTACCCCACCACTCACTCCCTTGTCTTGTGGTACTGAACCCCCTGTGGGTTGCAGGTAAGAATGTATTCACTGCATCTCCCTATGTGCTTTGTAAAAGCCTTGTGGTACTGAAACCCCTGTGGGTTGCAGGTAAGAATGTATTCACTGCATCTCCCTATGTGCTTTGTAAAAGCCTTGTGGTACTGAAACCCCTGTGGGTTGCAGGTAAGAATGTATTCACTGCATCTCCCTATGTGCTTTGTAAAAGCCTTGTGGTACTGAAACCCCTGTGGGTTGCAGGTAAGAATGTATTCACTGCATCTCCCTATGTGCTTTGTAAAAGCCTTGTGGTACTGAAACCCCTGTGGGTTGCAGGTAAGAATGTATTCACTGCATCTCCCTATGTGCTTTGTAAAAGCCTTGTGGTACTGAAACCCCTGTGGGTTGCAGGTAAGAATGTATTCACTGCATCTCCCTATGTGCTTTGTAAAAGCCTTGTGGTACTGAAACCCCTGTGGGTTGCAGGTAAGAATGTATTCACTGCATCTCCCTATGTGATTTGTAAAAGCCTTGTGGCACTGAATCCCCCTGTGGGTTGCAGGTAAGAATGTATTCACTGCATCTCCCTATGTGATTTGTAAAAGCCAAATGATTAGGGAAATAGTGACTTTACCTACTCTAACCTATTGTGAATTTAAAAAAAAAATTAAAAAATTTTTTTAAATCATTTGCCTAACAAAACCCACATAGGCTGATAGGACATAAAACACCATTCATTCATTCATTCATTCATTCATTCATTCATTCATTCATTCATTCATTCATTCATTCATTCATTCATTCATTCATTCATTCATTGTTTATTCAAATGGACTTGGCCTGCACTGTAAATTGACAGGAGATTAGTGGGTTTATATTTAGATAGTGCAGTTTTCTATAGCATGGGTTTGCAATCTTGTCATCTATAGAATGTTTTTGCAATCTTGTCATCTCATTCTTCATGGTCCATTTCTACACTCCCAACCCTGAAGCAGCTCTGACAAGTAGTTGTGGACCTCTGTCCCTAATGACTCGGATGTCGGCCTGCCTTGAGATATTGCAATTTGAAATTAACTTGCACATCAGTACAGAAGTGTGATCAATCTGAGGCCCTCAATGGGGATGTATGTTGAAGAAGACTGGGCACCACACTTCACATTTGCATTAAACTTTTCATGTCTTCCTGGAGATTGGGCTCATTGAGCAGAGTTCGTACAGGTCATGGAAAACCTGGAAAGTCGTGGAATTTGATTTTTCATTTTCCAGGCCTGGAAAATCATGGAATTTCAATTTAAGTCATGGAATTTAATAAATTTTAAAAAATGAAAGAAAAAAATGTTTTCTAGGCTGTGCTTCGTGCGATGCTCTCAATCTATTTTTGCACGCTGCGAACGACAGGAAAACGTCCCCTTGCATCCCATTGGTTAATTTTGAAGGCTCGTTTGTCTTCTGCTTCCTGATTGGTTCTTTGGGTAGGTGACCTGGTTTCATTTCCACGCCGGTCGGGTCAGTTGGTTCAAACGATGAGAAAGTGAAAAGAGCTTGTATTGTTTATGGTGCAGTGTTTCTTTGAGATTATCATCATGCCTGGAAAGTGTCGATTTCAAGACACTTGGACAGGAGACAAAAAATACCGTGAGTGGGTCATGCGAGTGAAACTGAATGGGATGGCAAAGTGCCAATTTTGTGAAAAAGAGTTTGATGTGTCCAACATGGGAGAGGCAGCCTTGAAAAGCCACATGAAAGGTATTGCGCACACAGTACGCTAAGTCATGGAAAATGTTATTGAGGCTAATGGAAAGTCATGGAAAAGTCATGGAAGTATGTATCTAAAAACCTGTATGAACCCTGATTGAGAGACATTTGTTCCTTCCCTTGCCTTCTCCTTTTACCAGTCATGCAGTGCCATCACTGCTTGTTGTGCTCTGGGTTTGCAGAGCAGACCCCTGAGGAGGCGGAGAAGACGAAGCAGTTTGCGGTGGAGGTGGTGGACCTCCTGCAGCACAACCACCAGTGCCGCATGGCCTTCAACAAGTTCATCCCGTCCTACCACCACCACTTCGGCCACCAGTGCAAGGTGTCGGACTATGGCTTCACCAAGCTCACCGACCTTTTTGAGGCCATCTCCCATGTTGTGGAGGTAAGTGTGTGTGTGCACATGTGTTTCACGTATATGTCCCCCATTGTGTGAAATGCATGCTGTGCTTGAAGGTTTTGGTTCTAGTCTAGTTTGTCTGCCTCTTAGTGGTTTAGTGGTTCCCTCAGTACAATACAAATTTATGTCTGCCAATGGGCTAGCTAACCATGTCCACTGATCCAACAAATTTAGCATGTTCCATGGCTGGCCTTAGCTTTTGGCTCAACAAACTTGTGCACATTGTGTTCCATGGAATGTGTGTCCAGGTTTACTTGCTAATGGGACTGTTTTTCAACACAGATGGAGGAAGAGGGTGAAGAGCGCATTTTGAAGCTGGCACAGCATGAGATGCGGAAGGTGCTGGGGAAGCAGATAGCAGACCTGCTGCGCAGTGAGAACCGCAACTGCCTTCCCCTGATGGAGCTGGAGGCTGCCTACAGCCGACAGTACGGCTTCCGCATCTGCTATGACGACTTCCAGGCAGCAGACATCCGTGAACTCATGGACAAGCTCAAACACATCGTGCAGGTAGGCATGCTTGTCTGCATTGCAATTTCCCATGTGGATTGTTCATCTGTCATGGATACTTGATGGACAGGGATTCTCATTATCGACAGTTGGGCACCTTAAATGTAAAATTTTACCAGCTGTTAGATTTACTATTCACAACTAGTCAGCCTTTCTTGAAGGTGTCAAAACTAACACGATGCATTTGTCTAGATTATGTGGAATATTTGTTACCCCCTAATTTGAAAATGATAAAAGATTTGTTAGGAAATTCATCATCCATGGGTGAATGACTTCTGAAAGCTGTGAGTGCTTGGAAGAGGTCTATACTTCAGTCAGTCTTACAAAAAAACTGGAGACATTTTAGTAATCTCAAGAAGTCTGAGATTCTGATTACTTTCATTATGTGAAGATAAAAACCTACTCTTCAGAGGTTGTTGCCAACACTCGCATGAAATGGTTCGCTGAAAGGACCTTGAGTTATATATGTTACAGCAAGCTAGTATCATTACCTGCTTTCTAATGGTTTCCATTGCCTCCCCCGCGCAGGTGGAAAAGCATGAGGGAGTGGAGTATGTGATGCTGCGGCCCAGGACGGAGTTACCTCCTCTGGCGCTTAGAGTGCTGAGACTGTTGATGGACCAGAGCTCTGCAGGACTCCCCCTGGTGGAAATGTGCAGCTGGTACCAGAACACCTTCGAAGAGGAGTGCGATGTTTGCCGCATCCAAGAGGAACTCGTCGACTTTGTGCAGGTGGGAACAGTGTCCATTTGCTGGGCCCAGGGATTGGGGGTTAATAACCAGGGAAATAGGAACTAGACTTGCTCCTCCTCCAATCATGATTTTCATCCTAGATGGCATCACATGGCCTGTTATGACTGATAGGTAATAAGATAGTTTCATTCATTCACTTGTTTATTCTTGGCTTGGACCCTCTCTGACATATGTTTTCTGGTGTCCTTGTCAGGGGAGTGCTTGCTTTGGGGCGGGCTGTTTGCTGCGTAGTGCACGTTATGCTTTTTGCAGCTCTGCTTCGAGGTCATCAGTGACCACTTGCCACAAAATGCAATGCTCAGCACCTCTGCTCCATTTGAGATACAAGCCCAAAGCATCAGCTAGGATCAATTATATTTTTTTTTTGGATGAACTTCAGTTCCATGATAAATCTAATTATAGGATGCTGTCACCAAAAACTACACCACAGCAAAAAGTGCAAACAAAAGTTGCATAAATAACACTCAATTCTCCATGTGTCTGTTGGCACAAATTTAGTATTTGAAAAGACAGACCTGTTGTTGATTTTGCCTCTGACTTTTTCTAATGCTTTTTGATAACTTCACCAAATTTTAGTGCATTTCAATGCTGATTTCTAAGGAAATTAACAAAGATTTCTTTTCCATTCTTTTAGTCAGTTTTTATCAAAATGGAATTATTGATATTTTAGAGGTAAATCAAGCATTTCTATGTCAAATCTTAAAAGATTTCAATGCTGTTTGCACTAAGAAAGCTTATTCTCTCCACCATATGATTTTATAAAGAACTAAACGCCGAAAAGGTGCTGTATGTCTTATTTTGTGGCGAGGAGCGGCATTTGACAGGTAAATTTAGATCTGAATCTGAAGAGGGAGCAGATGGGGGTTAGTTGACAGTTTAATGACTTGGAAATGTCAGCAAGGGGTGGAGAGATGATATGGAACCCATACATTAACAAAGGGGAAAGCTGTGATGCACATCGTACTGAATCGATATTTCTCATATCATTTGTTTGGTTTTAATGTTGTAGTTACACAGTTGCTATTGGGGACATGTAAACAACTGTTCAGTTACTGTAGAAAGGGAAAATTTTGTTAACTTTTTTGGGATGTAATATTGCTCCATTTCAAGTTTGGTCTTTGGAGACACTTCACTCTCACTAGAAAGTGAACAGGTGGTCATGGACATCAGAGTAACATTTGAGTCAATTTGGATGTCCATGTCAAGCCCCCTGTGGGGGAGGTGGGGCATAAGAATAGACCCCCAGCATCTCCGTGTGATTATCACACCAATGGGTTTTTGACTCACATGCGAAGCAAAAGTGAGTCTATGTACTGAGCCGTGTCGTCCGTCCGGGCGGGCGTCCGTCCGTCCGTCCGTCCGTCCGTCCGTAAAAAACTTAAACGTTGGATTTTTCTCGGAGACTATTAAGTCTATCAACACCAAATGTGGCATGATGGTGTATGATGACAAGACCTCAAAAAACATACATAGTGACTTGACCTTGCTTCAAGGTCAAGGTCACAGGAGCCATAAATGTGGTCTCAAAAACAGTCATTTTTCACATTTTCCCAATTTTCTCCCATGTTATTGAGAATGGCGACCTTAGCTACAAGTGGTATATAGGTCAAAGCAAGCCCTATCTTTTGATACCAGTTTGGTTGACCTTGCTTCAAGGTCAAGGTCACAGGAGCTCTTCAAAGTTGGATTGTATACATATTTTGAAGTGACCTTGACTGTGAACTATGGAAGATAACTGTTTCAAACTTAATAATTATGTGGGGCACATGTTATACTTTCATCATGAGACACATTTGTTCACATATCATCAAGGTCAAGGTCACTTTGACCCTTATGAAATGTGACCAAAATGGGGTAGTGAACCACTAAAAGTGACTATATCTCATGGTAGAAAGTGCCAATAAGCACCATTGTGCTTCCTATGTCTTGAATTAACAGCTTTGTGTTGCATGACCTTGGATGACCTTGACCTTGGGTCAAGGTCACATGTATTTTGGTAGGAAAAATGTGTAAAGCATTTCTTTGTGTATGATGTCATTGGTAGGTTTAGTTGTTTGACCTTGACCTTGAAGGGCACCTGAAGGTCAAGGTCATGTAAAGGTCAAGGTCAAGCATGTGAGTCGTATGGGCTTTGCCCTTCTTGTTTTCCCTTAGTGTGTGTTCATTTGTTCATTCGTTCATTATTTGGCTAAATAACTCCATACATTCAAAAAAGGTTCAGATTAAATTTGGTGCAAGGTCAGGTTTCCACCCGAGGAACAATCCATTACATTTTGGAGGTTATCCGTTATCTGGTTTTGGAATGAGAACATCAATGGAAATTTCATCACCAAGGCTGTAGACCCTTGCAGCAAGGCTGTAGACCCTTGCAGCAAGGCTGTAGACCCTTGCAGCAAGGCTGTAGACCCTTGCAGCAAGGCTGTAGACCCTTGCAGCAAGGCTGTAGACCCTTGCAGCAAGGCTGTAGACCCTTGCAGCAAGGCTGTAGACCCTTGCAGCAAGGCTGTAGACCCTTGCAGCAAGGCTGTAGACCCTTGCAGCAAGGCTGTAGACCCTTGCAGCAAGGCTGGCAGGTGCTGTGCCGTGGCCTATTTTTAGCTGCCCCTTAACCTCATGCAAGATCACAACTGGAGAGGGCAAGCAAAGGTGTTGAATGTTGTCTGCTTTAGTCAATGCTTTCGATGTTCATCTGTGATTGGCAGAGGTTTGCAATCTCTGATCGCTCTAGTTCATTAAAAAAAGTGACGAAGACAGATGAGATTTGACTTCACTTTGCTCTTACTATAGTGATTTTCGTTAACAATGGCTTCACATAGCCTACAAGGACTGAAAGGCAGTAAAACTTGATCTTCTCAAATCATTAAAAATCAAATTTGATCTGTCCTCTTCCTCTGTTGCTAGAAAAGGATGAAATAGCGTCAACAAACGTAATAGTTAATGATGAAGAGAGTTCTATTCATGTACTGCAGTAGCAGAGGGTTGAAAGTTTATCTTCTTCCCCAGGTGATTGGTGAGGGTGGATCTGCCATCATTCGCCTGACCAACCTCCAGATGCTGGCCACAGACATCCGCAGGCTGCTGATGAAGCACCAGAACTCGATTGACCTGAGCCAGTTTGAGGAGGCCTTTCTGCAGGAGTACAGTCGGGAGGTCAAGCCAGCGCTGTATGGGTTCCCCACACTCGCCTCCCTGCTCATGTCCTTCCCCCATGTGTGTCTGCTGCGTGGCAGGAACAGCCGGCGCACTGTGGATCTGTCGCCCACCCTGGACATGACCAAGGCTGGTGAGTTGAATTGTGTGAGGCTCCTGTCTTGCCTGTCTGTTGGCAGGCACTTGGCAGACATTCATTCGCTTGCAGTTTGCACTTTTGCACTGTATCTGGGGGTAGGCAGGGGTGGATTGTTCTTGGGGGTGGTGAGAACATGGTTATGGGAGAAGTCACTCAAGCCATTTTTCAGCACGCTTACTTTGCCTTCTCATGCATTCTTATCTGATCTCCAAGTTTGATGCTGTCGTTTAAAGCATAACAGAATTTTGTACATGGTGGGATACGTTGTCTTCTACTGTTTTGACTCTTGCAAACTGTTTGGACACTTCAGTATCTTTTAGTTGCTGCACTCGTTTAATTAATCTCACAGAGTCCAAGACTCAACTGTTACACAAGAAGGGGTCCCCTTCTCTATGGCTAGACAGCGCCATTGGTGGTTCTGGCACTGACGTCCCGGGTAAGGCTACCTCCTCCCTGCAGGTCTGGGCCTGGAGTCCACAAAGGCACTGTGGGTGTCAGGTGTCTTTGGTTGTTTTTTGGTCTGATAGTTCCTTTATTAGTTTGTTGACTCACATGCGAAGCAAAAGTGAGTCTATGTACTGAGCCGTGTCGTCCGTCCGTCCGGGCGTCCGTCCGGGCGTCCGTCCGTAAAAAACTTAAACGTTGGATTTTTCTCGGAGACTATTAAGTCTATCAACACCAAATGTGGCATGATGGTGTATGATGACAAGGCCTCAAAAAACATACATAGTGACTTGACCTTGCTTCAAGGTCAAGGTCACAGGAGCCATAAATGTGGTCTCAAAAACAGTCATTTTTCACATTTTCCCAATTGTCTCCCACGTTATTGAGAATGGCGACCTTAGCTACAAGTGGTATAT
Organism: Theodoxus fluviatilis; assembly: GCA_034096865.1. Taxonomy (NCBI): domain Eukaryota; kingdom Metazoa; phylum Mollusca; class Gastropoda; order Cycloneritida; family Neritidae; genus Theodoxus; species Theodoxus fluviatilis. The sequence goes on along the minus strand of JAWQFJ010002507.1, from coordinate 37,317 downwards.
AGGTCAAAGCAAGCCCTATCTTTTGATACCAGTTTGGTTGACCTTGCTTCAAGGTCAAGGTCACAGGAGTTCTTCAAAGTTGGATTGTATACATATTTTGAAGTGACCTTGACCCTGAACTATGGAAGATAACTGTTTCAAACTTAATAATTATGTGGGGCACATGTTATACTTTCATCATAAGACACATTTGGTCACATATCATCAAGGTCAAGGTCACTTTGACCCTTATGAAATGTGACCAAAATGGGGTAGTGAACCACTAAAAGTGACTATATCTCATGGTAGAAAGTGCCAATAAGCACCATTGTGCTTCCTATGTCTTGAATTAACAGCTTTGTGTTGCATGACCTTGGATGACCTTGACCTTGGGTCAAGGTCACATGTATTTTGGTAGGAAAAATGTGTAAAGCATTTCTTTGTGTATGATGTCATTGGTAGGTTTAGTTGTTTGACCTTGACCTTGAAGGTCACCTGAAGGTCAAGGTCATGTAAAGGTCAAGGTCAAGCATGTGAGTCGTATGGGCTTTGCCCTTCTTGTTATTCAGTGAAGTACCTCGAAAGTTTGAAACTGATTCTGATTACATTTGCTGCAAGGTCAAAGTTTGACCCAAGGAACAATTCGCTAAATTTTGTAGGTTACCCATCACCTAGTTCTGGAATTGAAATCATAAGTAAATTTTTTCGCAGTGCCATAGCGTGCCTTGTGCCACAAGCCAGCATGTGCGTTCCACACTGTAAGACCTCTAGCAAGCCCAGCACTATAATGACGCTTTGTAGTGTCAGGCCTGGCCAGCAGAACACCTGCCTGAATTATACAGGCCATGGAAGGCCAGCCATCTTCAACTGCTATAAAGTAGCATTCATGAGTTGAGCGCAAGGTCTTAAATTATACAAGCCACATCAGACCTCCATGAACCATTGGCAGTGCTAAAACGGTCATGTAGCATCTGGCATGACAAGCAGAACATACTGCATGAATTCTGCCATGTTGTTGCGGCTTAGTTGATGGTGGTTTGCACACTCCAAGTGCTGTGTAGTATATGTATATTTTAATGGCTTAGTTTGAATAATAAGCCAGTGATGTCAAGTTTACCCGGGCAGGTCTGAAGTGAACAGGATGTTGTCTTTCTTTTGCTAACTGCTTTTGCTTTGCTGATTTGCTTGCCAAGTGGTTTTGTGTGTTCATGTGTTTTTATCTTCAAATTATTACTGAGTTGATGTCTCTTGCATAATTTCATTCAAAATTCTATGTGCATAAATTATGAATATCGAATTATTCATTACTCATTCTCGATTTTGAGGTTTAAAGCTGGATTGAGAATGAAAACATTTTTCCTTACTAAAGACTGGTTCACCTTTGAAGAAAAAAATGTCCACTTTTTATCTGTTAAATTATTTTCCATTTGAATTGGTCTGCCCAATGTGGCATCACTGTTGCAAGACGTCCTGAACTTGGAGGTGAGCTTTTTCGTCAATGCCTCGACATATCCAAGGCTAACTGCATGTCAAGGAGATGGTCTAGTCTTGCTTGCTGTGTCCTGTGGCAGATGCGGAGCTGGTGAGGGAAGCCAGGGGCATGGACTTGCTGAGCGGTGTCGTCCCTTCCTCTGTCCCCTCTCCTGCACTCCGGCCCTCTCTTGGCAACTCCAGGAGGCGTGGGCAAGGCACGTTGCTTTGATGGCTTTTCCTGGGTATAAGGGAATCCCGAATTGCTTCTGCTTCTTGTACTGTTCATGCTTTATGTAGGTCTTGGCAGTGCCGCACAAAAGTGATCAGACAAAATTGACCATTTTCATGGGGACTGATTTTGGCTGAACACAAATACTACAGATGTGTAACTTGGAATTCTTTCTTCTTTCAATTGATTGTGCGTTTTTCATCCATGCATTAGTATTTTAAAAGTGTTGCTCGAAAATCACGTGATTACATGAAGTTGCGCGATCGTCAATATCCATTTTTTCCAGCCAAGGTGGCAACGCATGAGTTCTAGGGTACTTCATTCTATCTGTTTGCTTATATGGTTTCCTGTAATGTGCCCAAATGGCTATATATGTTACATGATGGTCATTTTTTAGTCCATCATTACATATTTAGCCAAAGTTTTTTTAACATTTAAACTCTGTATTTTTCTAAATATTGCATTTGAAAAGCTATTTTAAAAATTGAGCTTAATGTATATTATAAGTGAGAGTGAGTCTTGGAAGAGATTTAATTACATTCTGTTAAAATAGACAATTCGTTCAATTTTGACATGTTTTGAATCTTCTTGTTTTCATTTTTAAGCACTTAAGTACAATCTCTGTATCAGGCCTGCCTACCCGTACGGAAATTCCGTATTTTGTCCGGAAATTAAAAAAAATCGGCGAGCGTTCCGGAAAATACGGGAGTTTATTTTGCGTTCCGGAAATATCAAAATAAAAACTATAATAAAATAATTTCCAAAATCGTTGGCCTGTGGCTGTGCGCGAATCGTTTTCCGAAGCAGTCTACCGATGATTGCCGAATGGGTTTGTTCTGTAATGCGCAGGCGCAGCGCGCGAAAATATTTCCGAAAATTGCCGAGTGACGTCATTTTCGTACAGTGCGCAAGCGCAACGCACGAAGTGTTTTTCCGGAGAGTGCCGGTATGTGCAGTGTTCATGTGCAACAATGGCGTCAAAACGAAAGCCAAGCGATTGTGTTTCTGAATTATCGAAGAAACAGCGGAGGTCGCAGGTCTACATTCCAGCGTACACGGAGAAGTATCCATTTATAGTCCGCGGCACCACTGACTCCACTGTCAAATGTACGACTTGTGATAACCAGTTCAGCATCTCCAGTGGTGGCGCCAACGATATCGAAAGGCATGTTGAAGGCCCAAAGCATGTGAAGAAAAATGAGGAGAAGAAGGTCGCAGCAGCGCAAAAACCTATCAGTGAATATTTTACACCGCCTCCTTCGAAAGTGTCCCAAATCGACATTGACGTAATTCGAGCTGAGGCGATGATGGTAGACTTGACAGTAGAACTGAACCTCCCAATGGCGGCATTGGACAAACTGAGTGTAGGTGTAGGGGAAGACCTCCTCTTCCCACACCTCCCCATGGTTATGCTTGCCATAATGACAATCCCTCACTCATCAGCTCACTGTGAGCGCATTTTCTCAGTCGTGAGAAAGAACAAAACACACTTCAGAGGCAGCATGGGATCCGACACCTTGGAGGCCTTGGTGGTAGCCAAGTCCAGGCCTGGACAAGCCCTTGACAGAAACTACAGTGTCAAAGACCTGAAAGGCCTGAAAAGTGCCTACTACCAGTCTTTGTCACAGTAAACAAGCTGCAGAACTATTGTATATAGTGTACATAAAATCAGGTATGTTTTGTTTTATCTTTTGGTCCCTGGTTAATGATTAAAGTTGCTTTGTTTTCTTGCACTGTCGCACGGTTTAATACTGAAATCGGAACTGAAATACGGAAATTGGAACTTGGTAATACTGAAATCGAAAAAGGAGGGTAGGCAGCCCTGCTGTATGTATTTATGATCCTTTTTTGGCACCATTTATCACAAGAACATACTCATGGCACAACATCAGAGATGGAAAAGATTAGTTTTGAGGCTAGCTTTGAAAGAAGCCATGCATGGAGACAACTTCAACTCGAGAAGCTGATTACATTGTCTCGGCCACCATAGCTTATTGCATGTGGGTTTGGAGTAAAATTGGACCCGCCGAGTCTCCCTTCACGATTTGTAAGAAGCCAATGAATAGGGATATCGTGACTTGATTTGTGCACTGAACTATTCTAGTGATTTTCATGCTCGGTGGCCTTACATAGCCTACAAAGGCTGATAAGGCCATAAAACACCATCCATCCATCCATCATCATAACTTATTAGTCTTGGTTAGACTGTGAGAAGTAGCCTGACTGAGGACCCAAGACTCCTCATGGGCTCGTGCTTCTTGGTGGTTTTTGTGTGGTAGGCTGGGGCTCGACCTGTTGGACATTAGAAGACCGTGGAAAAAATCTTCAATTCCATGCAGAGGTGAACTAGAAGCCAGTGAAAATCATCAAGCACTTGAGTCATGAGCCTACCTTGGCAGTCGCTTCACCAATCTTGCAGCCAAGTTCTGGAGACGTTGCAGTATCTGTATTGACCAGTAGTTGCTGCAACCAAGTTCTGGAGACGTTGCAGTATCTGTATTGACCAGTAGTTGCTGCAACCAAGTTCTGGAGACGTTGCAGTATCTGTATTGACCAGTAGTTGCTGCAACCAAGTTCTGGAGACGTTGCAGTATCTGTATTGACCAGTAGTTGCTGCAACCAAGTTCTGGAGACGTTGCAGTATCTGTATTGACCAGTAGTTGCTGCAACCAAAGGACAGATGCATATGCTGAATTAACGAAGACTACATGATCAGTCTTATTCATTAAGTTTTTCCAGCCTGAAGATGGTAGTTAAGTACAAGGACCTCCCTAGATTTCACCATCAAATTGAAACTATTGATGATGGAGCCTCTTTTTTCTCTCCCAATCCTGTCATATAATATAAGAAAAATAAGAATTTTCAATTCAATAGTGGTTTATAAAATGTTGCTGCCTCTACCTACTATATGGCTTGATTGTTTTGCATTCAGGAGGATAAGGCTTTCTAATTTGAAATGCGGGAGCTTGATTATTTTTTTTTATAGTTTGATGTCAGTTGTAGATGGTAGTAAAGATGTCTCATTGTGCTCCTGAATTTTCTACTGGTAGAGAATTCTTGTGCTCAACTTTGAGCCCCCTGTGGGTTGGGGGTCGGAAGAGACCCACCACATCTCCCTACGCGATTCATTAGAGGCGAATAACTTGGGACACTGTGACTTGATTTGCACTAACTCTAAACTATTCTAATGATGTTCGTGCTCAATGGCCTTACATAGCCTACAAAGGCAGATAGGCTGTAATACTCCATCAACTATGTAGTCAGAGTAACGAATTGGTCTAATCCATTTCAAGATTTGTGACTGAAAGGGGACAATTTAGTCCACCTTTAGAAACATTTGCAATTTTGTGAAAATATTGCAGGCTTGAAATTTCAATCTCTCTTTTATCATTTTGGCCAGAGACCAAAATGTGAGATGTTTACAATTGTGATGGTGCTTGCACATGTATGAAATATATGAAGCATGACACTTGTGCCCTAAGCCTTACTTCTCTCTCGACAGATCCTGGGGATGGTGGCTTGTGGGAGATGAGTGTTGGGGAGCGCCACGCCCAGCGCACGCCACTGTGCCAGACTCCTACGACCCAGTTGCTGCAGCTTGCTGCCCAGCATCTTCCTCCCAGCCTCATCTCAGGCCAGCCTCCGCAGCTGCCGAGAGGCCACCAGCAGGCGCCTGGACCAGGGGCTTTGTCTTCTTCCTCCCATTTTCTGCCTGACTTTCCAGTCTCCCTCTATAGGGAGGGATCTGACTGGCAGCCACTGGCTGACAGTGAGCAGCTCTCAAAACCTGGCTTCCAGTCTGGAACATTTTCAGAGCCCTCCTCTGGCCATGCACCAGGCAATGGGACGGAAACGTATCGCAAGTTGGAGAGCCCTGCTGCAGCGGCTTCAGCTAGTGATGAAGTTCACTGCGAGGATGAGCAACTGGACAATGCCTTTGAAAACTCTGCAGTGAAGAATGAGTCCTATGAGAAGAATTTTGAGGAGAACCATCCTCTGGAGACGAGCTCTGTCAGCTCTGTTAGCCCCCATAGGTCTCCTGCTCGCAAGTCACGCATTGCTGCTAAGTTTCCCGCATTTAACTAGGCTAGGTTGCTGACATGGTATGGAGTTTTTCCTTTGCAGAGGGCAGGGGATGGATATTCCCCGTTTTGTTTCCTTACAGTGCTGCTGTTTGTGTAAGTCCAGAACACAGATTGTACCTCATTTTGTTCCTCTGGAGATTTTGGTTAACCAAAAGTGGGGCTTTCAGTTATGGCATTTTCTCACTTGTGTTGAGTAGTTGCATAGTACTGGCAAATGTATTTTTGCATAGTTAACCACCAACTGCCTGACCTTTTTTCTCATTTTGGCTTTTAATTTAATTTCCTGTTGTAGATAGATCCCTTGACACAAACTCCCAGGGCTGGGATTTGTTTTGAAAAATTGTACCATATCCAAAACAAGACAAAAAAATTCACCAAGTTTTCTTTTGATCACACTTTAGTTCTGTAGAAAATTCAACAAATTGTGCATTACTGTGCCGACCAGCTATAGCAAGAACATTATTTTAGATACATGTCCATGTGTAGGCTTATTGATCAGGGTGAAGACTGTCAACCCAAAAGCTTTATTAGCTTGAGCCTATCCAATGGATGAAGATGAGGAGCGACGTGAAACTGCCTAGAGGCTATGATTGCTTAACAGTTGTACATAAACAGTCTGGCTGCTTTGTTTGTATATAGAAACCCTATAGATAAGACTTTTTGCTCTTGCTTCATGAAAATGTAAACTCCACAAGGGCAAGTAACATGAATTGATGATCACTTGGATTCTTGTGAGCATCTGTGAGTTTTCAGTATCCACCATGTTCTATCAACTTGATCATTGTCAACTTTAGACTCCAGTATTTTTCATATACCCTTTTTAATTAGCGTAAATGGTCCTTTTCATTCCATTAGTTTATTGCACCTTTTAGCAAGTGCTAGCACACACCAGCAAAGACCCCTATGATCTCAGAGCTGATGGAGCAGTAGCCTCATGCCCGCCCTACAACTTGTTTCCAAATTGTTTCCAATTTGTGATGCCTTGTATTTTAGATGCAGTGTCCCCCTATGGAGGGAGGTCAACTGCAAATGTTGAAGAATTTCTGCTACGCATCCAAGTGTTTAGCTGTTCACCACAGCTCAAGAACAGTCCTGCGTTATAGAGAATTGGAGGTAGGGTGGGCCATGTAGAAGTGAACACACGTGTTCCAACCCCGATCGGGTTAGGTGTTGCATGTTTTGACCCTTTGTTCTGTGCTTGGAAAAACAAATAATTGAAATGAAGACATGGGTGGCACTGCTATGATTCCAATTTTTAGATGGTCATAGATTAGATTTTGGAAATGAATTGCGAATTGCAGAGGGGGGGAAAGGGGTGGGGATGGGTGGTTTGTCAATTTTAGGTAGCTCTGGACGTGAAATTGAAGATTGTAGATTAAACTTTTTGAGTGTCAGGAGTAATTTGTCAATCCTATGGCAATAGTCTGAATGATTACTTAGGAAATAGATAACAAATATTTTCTCTTCTTTGTCTTCTTTTAAATGATTGATAGAGGTAAGTGTTGATTTGTAATTGTAAGCATGCCTTTTCGTTGAGTTTTCTTGACAAGTAATTCACTTGTGTCAGCTCGTGTTCCCTTGGGTGTACCTGCACGGGCAACAGCGTTTTGGTGTCTCTGGAGCTGGCACCATTGTTTCTGGGTACAGGCTGCTGTACATGATGGTGCGGCAATGGCCAGAGAGCCCACACTGCAGTGAAGGCTGCACTCGGGCGAAGCAGGTGCAACGAGCGACTTGGCAAGGCTGCCAAGAGTCTCAAACCACGTTGGCACAGACTATTTCTGTAACGTGGGTTGTCTATTTTTCTATGCTCGGCATGATGCATATGACTGGTAAATCCTACTACTTTGCAGTGCTGTGAGCTCATTGGATAGACTGGAGTCTGTGACATATGTTGGATTGGATTGGCTCTTTTCATTTACATACTTTTTTTCCTTACTTTTTTTCTTGTTAAAGGGGTTGGGTGGTAGGGTACCAGCTTTGATATCAGTGCATTTGATACCTTGTGTGGGACAGTTTGTTGATACAAGCAGAAGTTGCATTGCAGAGGCATTGCAGATGGAGTGTGTTGCACAATAGGAATGATGCACTGTGGTTGGAATATGAATATGAGTTTTTATGAAGGCAGAAGACAATAGCTAGTGGTGCTTTTTGTTGCTCACCAACACTAATCTGTTGGGTCAAGAGACATGAGTAGGATCAAGGTTGTACCTTGAATGGACATTTGTGTTTCTTGTATATTTTGTAACACCTGTAATGATAGCAATGATTGCTTAATAGGGCACACCCTGTTTAAAGGGAAGAAGTGGTGAAGGGTTATGCTGCAGGAGTTGAGTGAGCATCTTTTTTCAAGAAGCTACAGGGCAGATACAGCACCTCTTGACAACTATGTAATACTCTGGTTCACTGTAGAGGACAGTCTCTATAATATTCAGTGAGTCATGGTGGTGTTACTGGAAATGGGTTTGGTAAGCAATTGAGCCAGGCTTTGCAGCAGGAGCAGAAGGAAAGCTAATGGAAGAAACATGGCAGTGTTGAAAAATGGAAGACAATCTTGTATTTAATGTTTGTTGTGGCTGAAATGTCATTTATTCTGTTGCAAGATCTGCCATGCACTTGGTGGTAAACCGTGCTGCTAACAAGCCATGGAAGATTTGTATCGGTATGTTAGGATATGCTAAAGAAAGACCCATATTCTGACAAAGTTGGACAGCCAGTGTTAGCGTCTTGATGTAGAGAAAACACTGCGGCTCCAGGTATCTAGTGACATCCATGATTCCACTGCAGTGAACAGCTTGAGACTGTCCCCTCTTATCATGTCCTCTGAAGGTCTCTCCCAAACTATCTTCTCACCAAGATGTCTTTGTGTTGCCAGTGGGAATCTCTGGCAAGTAACTGAAGACGAGGCATTGCATTTGGGATAACTGTCTTTGTTTCAAGCACTTTTCGCTCCCTGGAGCTTTCACCATAAACACCCTGGGGCATAGTGCTTAATATTATGAAGACTGGGTTATTTCAGGAGAAACAGGCCTTTGTTGGCTGTCTTAATAAACTTGAACTTCACTGGACTGTCAGGATGTTTTCCATAACATCCACCTGTATTTCCTTTGAAGTGGCTCTTGGGGGGCCTGGAAAGATCATCTAGGCTGGAGCCAAGTTGTTCCATTTCCATAACATCCACCTGCATTTCCTTTGAAGTGGCTCTTGGGGGGCCTGGAAAGATCATCTAGGCTGGAGCCAAGTTGTTCCATTTCCATAACATCCACCTGTATTTCCTTTGAAGTGGCTCTTGGGGGGCCTGGAAAGATCATCTAGGCTGGAGCCAAGTTGTTCCATTTCCATAACATCCACCTGCATTTCCTTTGAAGTGGCTCTTGGGTGGCCTGGAAAGATCATCTAGGCTGGAGCCAAGTTGTTCCATTTCTCAACGTTGTAGTGAAAGAACCCAAAGGAGTAATGCACTTTGCATATTGGGATGTTGGTGGTTGTTTTTTTTTTTGCTAGTACGTTTGTAACTTTTGCTGAACCATTGGATATACATCAGTGCTGGGCTGTTCAGCTCATGTTTTTATTATTAGTTTATTTGCCTTTACTTAACAAGGGGGCAAAATAATCACTGTTGGTCAGGTCACATGTACTTGCAGCATTTTCAGCAAGGGTATAATGAGGAAGGAATGATAACATGCAGTTTGGATATTAACTGTTAATGAATGATGCATTACAACTAGAGTCCTTATCAAAAGCATTGAAAATTGCCCAGTACACGTGACCGTTTCAAGAACTTCCCTGTATTTATCAAACTTTGATGACTGGCCCCCCCGACCTTGCCTATGGAACTGTAATCCTGAATAAAGGCTTTCATGCAAAATAGAGCACAATCTGGGATTCATTTTTTCTCCTGGCATTATTTATTTGATCTTTCAGGGTGGTGTAAATAAAGATGTGGGTCTAGTTGACCTGTATCTGTCCAGAGGTGAGTTTCTTAAAGGTTTTCTGACTGCATCGTACCTAATCTCTCTCGAGACCCTAGGCTCGTTTCGTATTGAAAGGCCCCCTGTGGATCGGGGGTGAGAATAGACCCACCGCATCTCCTGTGTGATTTGTAAGGCAAATAAATAGGGACATCATGCATGACTCGATTTGTGCTTACTCTGAAATATTCTAGTGATTTTCATGCGTGATGGCCTTACATAGCCTACAAAGGCTGATAGGCCTTAAAATGTCATCCATCCATTCATCGTTTCGAAAGGTAGAACTAATGCTTCAGAGAAGAGCGCTCAGATAGTGCTCCCAAAGCCCAAACGTTTCCTCCTAAATGAATCTTGCCGATGCAGGTGCTTGTTGTGAGCCCTTATCTGACCTTTTCTTTTTAACCTCTCCAAATGAAACATGCCTCTGGTCCCAGGAGAGGTCTGCCTCTGATGGGTTAATGGTTGGAATTGCTTCTGGGAAGCCATCCTGGGATGTCTCTTGCCTTTCTTCTGCTGCTCGGGTCTGCCCCTGGCACAGCTGCTGCAGCAGACCCGGAAAGCCCATCAGTGAAGAATTGTAGGCATGGAATGGCTCTTGCTTAATGTTGCATTCTACTGCAATATTGTACAACGGTTGAGAGATGGAGGCTTTCTTACAGTATAAAGGAGTTCCATACACTGCCATGGCGATCATCATGATCCAACCAAAAACAAGGGACGCAACTCGCGCAAACCGCCGGCTAAATCTCGTCCTGCGTAAAATCGCGGAGTGACGCTTCTTGTTGTCTCAAGTTCTTTGATACATATCTGTTGGACAGCTTGAAATGTACTGTATTCTTGATTTCATATCACTGATTGGATTCATGCCTAGATATATTGTGACCTAGTTTCCAAATGCATGGCAACGGATCTAAGAAAGTTGGAGTTTGACATGCATACTGTGGGAAAAGTCTCAAGAACAGATGCCATCCATAACAAAGTAACCATAATTGTTTTTATTTTTATTGATTCCATGGGACGTTCATGTCATCGTTTGGAGCAAAACTACCCTTTGGGTGCATCTTCACTTCATCTTTTATTGGGCGTGGGCAGTCAATGGTGTACACACTTGCGCACACACACAAACATTCATACACATGCACACAACAAAACACTCGGATCTTTGCCTTGCTGGTGACTGCATGGAAAAGGCAGACTCTGCAGTCAGCAGCAAATATTCCATCTTTACCTTGGGATGTACTGGAGTGCATACTGACAGAGGAAATTCAACATGGGTGTCATTTACGTATTTTTCCAAATCCTTGTACTGGACTGACAACAAAATTTCAAGACTTGTGGTGCAGAAATGTTATTCCTGTAATTGATGTTAAAATCTCTCTTGGGTTTTAAGTGGTGAATGGGCCAATCAAATCAATCCCACAACAGATCATGAACCTGGTGTTGCCTCCACGTAGCACCTGCTTGTGCTCTTGCACCACGGTTGCTTCATTTCTTCAAGATTATTCCTCTGTTAAAAACAATAGACCCACCACATCACCACACCAGAATCGTGTAAGATGCATAGCAGGAAATCGCGACTTGCTCTTCTCTAATCCGTTCCAGGGATTTTTGTGATCATTGGCCTTTTGTAGCCTGCGAAAGCTAAAGGGTAAAACTCCACCAAAAAGCCCTTTGGTCCATCGTCAAGACCACAATCATTGCTTTTATCATAATAATCGGTCTTTAATGATGACTTTAATGACACCCATGATAGACTACACCTGTGTACACATTAATCGTCTAGCAGAAAACGCATTTGGTCAGTCATTGGCTCTATATACACAGGAAAACAATCGACACGACAGAAAACAAAGGAATGCATGATTGCCCCTCCTTGCTGCCCCCTACTCCCCAGCCTCCCACCATTCACTCCTGCCATTGGTCCCTCTGCACTTCATTTCCCGAGCCATGGTTCTCGTGCCAGCCCTACCTCTCGGACAAATGGATGTGAAAGGCTGATGGAATGAAAAGTCCCTCATTCGCTTTATCCTTGCTGGAGCCACGTGCAAGCAGCGACACCCGATGGCGGCCTTGAGACTCCCCCACACAGAGGGTGGGAAGCTTCCCTCGTGATGGAAGCGGCCTTTCTCTCGGTTGTAGTCTTGCAGTGGTGGAAGAGGAGAGTTACTGATGTTTGACACTGTCATGTCGCTTTGAGTCTTAGGAACTTGCACTATTTAACCACATGGCAGCTCCGAAGACCTAACAGTTACAACTACTTCTCCAGGCAAGTGAAAGGAACGGGGATGCAGTCCATGAGTCGTGTAGAGAACAACACAGGACTAAAGTTCTACACATATCATGTCGAGTACTGGTGTCATCTGGTGGAGATTCATACGCTACAGGCTGACTGCAGCATTGGAAGTTCACATTCATAGTTATAATGAAGATCCCTTGATCAGGTGAATTCAACCTTATGGAGCTGGAAGCTGTGGTCTAGGCAAAAAAAATAAAAATAAGGGTCGACACAATGAGATCGGGTCTTGCAAAGAAAATGGTCGACATTACTCTCTCCAGTTTAAAAAAAAACTGTCCATAAGTGCCTTTCTGATTTAAAAGATGTACGCGTACATCTCACCGCCGCTCTATGACCTCTTCATCTCAAAAGCTCCGGGAATCTCATAAGGGGACAGCCGCTAGCTGCCTCCCTCATCAGCTGGAACACATGGTCGTGGAGCTTTCGGGGCCTTACTCCAGTAACTCGACTACAGGCGGGCGTGCAACTGGGGGACTCTTTAGAGATGGAATCCTCTCCCTGTGGACTGGGTAGACTGGTCTGTGACTCGTCCACCATACCCGGACCAATGTTTGGTCCTCAATGGACGACTTCTCTTGTTTAACTAGAGGTGGTTCCCTCCAGCTTGTGTAGCCCCCAATGGGGGCATTTGCAAATGAGAGAATGCAGACTTGTGGACGAAGTTCTAGATTTTGGTGCTAGACTGCAACCTCCACAGGCAGAGACACGTTGCAGTGTCAGTTAAAGTGAACGTAGTCCTTCCCTTCCTCCAGATTCAAGGAGGCCAAGTTTTTCTCGAAGTTGCCCCCCGTGAGGTCCTGAAAAGCAATGGTTGTACGCATTAATAGACCTTGTATCAACAGTGCAAAATTAACCTGTTTAAATGTTTAATAGCACCTCTGTCTCAGTCTCTGTGCGACTGTCTCTGCCCGTCCGTCAATCCATTGTCCATTTGCCCGTCTGTCTGCCTGCCAGGGAAGAGGTGGGGGTGTCTGTCTTTCTGTATGCATGTCTGTCCGTCTGTTTGTGCCTGTCTGTTTACCTGCCTATCAGTCTGTGCGTCTGATTATATGTATGTCTGTTTCTGTCAGAGAGAGAGAGAGAGAGAGTGAGTGTGTTTGTGTGTGTGTGTCTGTCTGTCTGTCTGCCAGCCTGCCAGCCTGCCTGCCTGCTTGCCTGTCCATATGTCTGTGAATCTGTCCGTCAATACGTCTGTCTGTCCGTCCGTCCGTCCGTCTCTGTTTGATTATGTGTCTCTGTCTGTGGATCTGTCGGTCTGTCTATCTGTCTGTCTGTCTCACTGTCTGTGGATCTGTCTATGGATCTGTCTGTCTGTCTCTGTGCGTCTGTCTGTCTCACTGTCTGTGCGTCTGTCTGTCTCACTGTCTGTAAATCTGACTATCTTAGGGTTTGTCTGTGCGTCTGTCTGTCTGTGCGTCTGTCTGTCTGTGCATCTGTCTATCTGTGCATCTATCTGTGCGTCTGTCTGTCCGTCTGCCCGTCTCTCTCCATCTCCTCCCGCCGAGACACACAGGCCCACGCACCAGCTTGACACAGATGACGAAAGGGGGCGAGGCGTGGTGAAAGTCCACAACTGGAATGCGTGGCTTGGGTCGCTCCTGCATGTGAGAAGGAAGCAAAACTGTTATCTCTTTCTTTTCAGGAGTTGCAAAAACATTTTAAAGGCATATTGTGTATTGAACTAAATGAAATGTTTACGCTCAAAACCCTGTTTCGAGTTCTCTAATATATACAAAAACAAATAGGGCAAAGCCCATACGACTCACATGCTTGACCTTGACCTTTACATGACCTTGCCCTTTACCTGACCTTGACCTTCAAGGTCAAGGTCAAACAACTACACCTAGCAATGACATCATACACCAAGAACTGCTTTACACATTTTCCCTACCAAAATACATGTGACCTTGACCCAAGATCACGATCATGCAAGGTCATGCAACACAAAGCTGTTAACTCCAGACATAGGAAGCACAATGGTGCTTATTGCCACTTTCTATCATGAGATATGGTCTCTTTTAGTGGTTCACTACCCCTTTTAGGTCACATTTCAAAAGGGTCAAAGGGACCTTGACCTTGATGATATGTGACCAAATGTGTCTCATGATGAAAATATAACATGTGTACTACAAAGTTTTGAAGTTTGGAAGAGTTATCTTCCATAGTTCAGGGTCAAGGTCACTTCAAAATATATATATAAATCCAACTTTAAAGAGTTCCTGTGACCTTGACCTTGAAGCAAGGTCAGGTCACTATGTATGTTTTTGACGCCTTGTCATCCTACACCATCATGCCAAATTGGGTGTTGATAGACTTAATAGTCTCCAAGAAAAATCCAATGTTAAAGTTTTTTACGGATTACAGGACGCCCGGTCAGCCCGGACGTTCGGACGGACGCAGGACGTCCGGACGGACGACACGGGTGACCTAGTATGAAAATATAACATGTGTACTACAATGTTATGAAGTTTGGAAGAGTTATCTTCCATAGTTCAGGGTCAAGGCCACTTCAAAATATGTATACAATCCAACTTTAAAGACCTCCTGTGACCTTGACCTTGAAGCAAGATCAATCAAACTGGTATCAAAAGATAGGGATTACTTTGCCCTATACACCATAAATAGGTCAGGTATCCAATCTCAAAAACTTCAGAGAAAATGTTAAAAATGGCTGTTTTTTAAACAACATTTACGGCCCCTTGACCTTGAAGCAAGGTCAAGTCACTATGTATGTTTTTTGACGCCTTGTCATCATACACCATCATGCCAGATTGGGTGTTGATAGACTTAATAGTCTCCGAGAAAAATCCAACGTTAAAGTTTTTCACGGACGCGCGGACGCCCGGACGGACGAAAAGGGTGAGTACATAGACTCACTTTTGCTTCGCATGTGAGTCAATAATAGAGAATGGACATGTGCATTAAGGTTACAAGACAGTCCTTTGGGGATAAACAGAAGACTCGCAACATTAAAGGATGTCAGAGATTATATCTATTTGTGTAATTGTATGTTACTTGCGTTTGTGTATGTTACATTTCATCCGTCCCCTTTTCATGAATTTTATTCAAAATATTGGAATGGAAAAACTGAGTCAAACACGACGGCAAAATTACTGATGTAGCCACCCGAAAAAGAATAAGAAACAACAATGGAGCCAGAGGTCACAGGAACAAATCGGACACATACGCAAAAAGGTTTCTCAGCCAGATGAAGATGAACTGGTGCAGATGAGCAGAGGAAAGTCTAGTAGTCAAACAAGAAGGGCAAAGCCCACACGACTCACATGCTGAGAGGTTGTGTTGTGAACTATGTACAGAGGTTGTGTTCAATTCAGGCTGGATCAGGCAGAATCCACTGAAGATGGTGACAAACCAGTGAGTAACCAGGGTGATGCACCCGAGGGTCAGCTTCAGTGGATTCTGCCTGTTTGACGCCACCATATCGATTTGTTTTCATGAAGGCGCCTGTGGCGCCTTCACCTAGCCTTGTTTACTGACCAGTTAGTTTGGCGCCTGTGACGCCACATATGGACATGAAATCAGGTAGGTGCCTATGGCACCTTTACCTGGTCTGGTCATGATATAAGTTTGGAGCCTGCGGCACTACCATCTAGATTTGTTTTCATGGATTTGTTTCCATGCAGGTGCCTGTAGCGCCTTTACATGGCCTTATATTTACTGACCAATTTGGTCACATTTCATACAGGTCAAAGTGACCTTGACCTTGATGATATGTGACCAAATGTGACTCATGATGAAAGTATGACATGTGCCCCACACAATTATGAAGTTTGAAACAGTTATCTTTCATAGTTCAAGGTCAAGGTCACTTCACAATATGTATACAATCCAACTTTAAAGAGCTCCTGTGACCTTGACCTTGAAGCAAGGTCAACCAAATTGGTATTAAAAGATAGAGCTTACTTTGCCCTATATACCAAATATAGGTCAGGTATCCAATGTCAAAAACTTCAGAGAAAATTGGGAAAATGTGAAAAATGGCTGTTTTTTAGACAACATTTATGGCCCCTGCGACCTTGACCTTGACGCAAGGTCGTGTCACTGTGTGTGTTTTTTGAGGCCTTGTCCATCATACACCATCATGCCACATTTGGTGTTAATAGATTTAATAGTGTCCAAGAAAACGTTAAAGTTTTTTACGGACGACAGGACGTCCGGACGCCCGGACACCCGCCCGGACAGACGACATGAGTGAGTACATAGGCTCACTTTTGCTTTGCATGTGAGTAAAAAATTACACTTGATTACACGGCGCAAAACTCACCTTTGACTCTTCGTACGTGTAGAAGCCCTTGGCTATCTTCTTGCCGTCCACGTCACACATGGCAGTTACCTGCGTGAACAGGGAGAGATACTGTTTTTTATATATATATATATATATATATATATATATATATATATATATATATATATATATATATATATATATATATATATATATATATATACATACATACACAGAGAGAGAGAGGGTGGGGTGGGGTGGTCTATGCCAAAAGGAAAACTTCAAACGGACAGGAAAGCGCTACATTCCCTGATGGGAATAGATTCTGTGCCACAGAGGCAGATATTATCTAGAAGTGGTACGTAGTCTCTGTGGCTCAGAATGACCTGGGTGTCCAGCCAAATGACCTGGGTGTCCAGCCAAATGACCTGGGTGTCCAGCCAAATGAAACGCGAAGGCGGCCACCCTATGGAGGCTCGGGTCTTGTGCTTAGAGTCTGCAGTTGCTTGCCTGCAGCTCCTTTGGATCTACTCTAGCTGTTTCTAGAGTTGCATTCTTGGTGTTAATAAGCACTGTCTCCCCCCACCCAGGGATAAAACCAGGTTGCTGTACAACAATGATGGCACATTGCCATCTACATATCTGTTGCAGCCATAAGTCGGCACTGAGTAGAAATACATGTACATGTACTCCCTCAAGGAATGGTGATGGCGCTTGTGCCTGACTGCGTGCGTACTTGACTTGACTTGACTTTTACGACGTTTGAGGCCTTTTGTGAGGCCTGTTCGACGTTCCATGTGATAAACTAACTTTGCTGCAATACGTCTGTATGCCGTTGGGTGTCAGGAGAGGAGTTGACCACATGATCCAATGATCACGTGGTAAGGCGTGAAGCGGCTTGAGCCGCGAACGTGGTTGATAAGTCATTATATGAAACAGTTTTTTGTACAGACGAAAGGCAACGAATCGGATTTCTCCATTCACAGCAACGAGAATGAAAAAGACTTCTGATGAGATGAGATGAATAGAAGATGGTCTGGTTGGTGTAGTGTTTATAAAGTACGCAGTTTTGTGCAAACAATTACTTTGCTACACTTTCTGTTCTGTGGATCGCCGAGACCATACTTGTCGAAGCAGAAACAAACGCAGACGTGTGACGATGCAATGTTCCTTAAAAACATCAGTATGACTTAAAAAGTTCCATACTATGACTATGAGAAATAGAAATTTTATTGAGCTCAGTTTCTTTTGCTCTTCCTCTCACTGCCAAAACTGAACTCGCCCATTATGAATATTTATTATTATCATCTCCAACCCACCTCATATCTTATCAAAGCCAAGCCCCCACCCCAAACAAACAAACAAACAAGCACACACACACACACACACACACACACACACACACACACACACACACACACACACACACACACACACACACACACACACACATACACACACAAACACACACACACGTGAACAGCATATATGAATGAAAAGATACACCACTTTCTGAGTGCGATCAAAGATTAAGATCTTTGGTGCGATGCACGGCCTGAGCTGATTACTATCCCATCATCAGCTGAAACCCTTTGCTGTCGAGTTTCCAGGGCCCCCTCCACTGGCACAGCCAGGGGCCAACTTGAACAGCCCAAGATGGAGGCTGCTTGGGGGGAGGGGGTAATCGGAAAAGGATCATTAAGATTTTACTTTCAAATCACCCAGGAGGATCTAGTAAAAGTCCAACCCACGTACCATTCTGTGGCCCCTAGTCAGCAGGTGAAGTCTCAAGTGGACTAGAATGCCCACGTATAGCATAGCCAAACTTACGAATCCAATCATAGAAAGCATGTATACAGACGCTCTTAATTCTTAGCGTTAATCAGCAGAGCCACTGTCGGAGGAATTCTGAAAGGCTGTAGTCAACTTCTGTAAGTCATAACATTTTGCGCTTTGTCTTTCACTCACATTCTCTGAGGGTTCGGGGCATTCTGCGCCACATCTATCTGGCAGTCTCTGTGGCACAGAATGGGTTCGGGGTTAGTTTATTGCGTCACCATAAGAGGAAATTACGTCATGCCATTATTGCCGGGACAGAAGTAGTTTTCCGGGTGTTTCCAATGACTTTTACAAGAAAGAACGGACTTTCCAAGAGCTTCATCGACACAAACGACAAATCACGGATGTCATGTGGTCCAGTTACGTAGAAAACACGGACAGGCTTCGAAACTTTATTCACGAACTCGATCCAGGTTTGGAACAAACAGATCGCCGTAGGAGTAGGCCTACTCATGTGAGTGTGTGTGTGTGTGTGTATATGTGCGCGCGTATGTGTGTGTATGTGTGTGTGAATGTGCGTGCGTGCGTGTGTTTGTGTGTGTACACGTGTTTGTGTGTGTGGTGTGTGCTCGTTAGTGTGTACGTGTGTGTGCGTGCGTGCGTGTGTGCGCGCGAATGTGTGTGCATGCCTACAGCAAATGGACGAACGGGCGGACGAGAAGCTGATCTCTGCGCGAGACTACTTGTTCGTTGGCATCTTAGTGCGTCTGCCAGCATTTGTCTGTGCGCTACTTCACGCCTACTGGTTTGTCTGTCCGCCCCTCAGTTCGACTGTTCGTCCGTCTGTCTGTCTATCTGTGTATTCACCTGCCTGCCGTTCCTTTTGCCCCCATCCCCATCCCTCTCTCTCTCCCTCTCTCTCTCTCTCTCTCTCTCTCTCTCTCTCTCTCTCTCTCTCTCTCTCTCTCTCTCTCTCTCTCTCTCATTCTCTCTCTCTCTCATTCTCTCTCTCTCTCTCTCTCTCTCTCTCTCTCTCTCTCTCTCTCTCTCTCTCTCTCTCTCTCTCTCTCTCTCTCTCTCTCTCTCTCTCTCTCTCTCTCTCTCTCTCTCTCTCTCTCTCTCTCACTCCCTCTCTCTCTCCCCTCTCTCTCTCTCTCTCTCTCTCTCTCTCTCTCTCTCTCTCATTCTCTCTCATTCTCTCTCATTCTCTCTCTCTCTCTCTCCCCCTCTCTCTCTCTCTCTCTCTCTCTCTCTCTCATTCTCTCTCATTCTCTCTCTCTCTCTCTCTCTCTCTCTCTCTCTCTCTCATTCTCTCTCACTCTCTCTCTCTCTCTCTCTCTCTCTCTCTCTCTCTCTCTCTCTCTCTCTCTCTCTCTCTCTCTCTCTCTCAACAAGTGAGCCTAAAATCAGTCACTGGTCATGCTGCAGTGGATCAGCCATCAAGGAAGGAACCGGAGTGGTTCAGGGACTTCACAGTGCAACTATAGAGGCAGCTTCTAATGCATACCAGAACATACCCCTAGGACGGGAAGTATCTGGGTTTATTACAATATCTTGACCATACCAGAACAATTTACGGAGACTAAGGGAATCTTGCGGGCATGAGAGAGGTAGTGCTGCAACTCCTCGTGCTTTCCATCCATCTGCGCATTCCGATAAACATGCGGAAGTCACTGAAAGTACTTCACACAAGTCATTACCTACTGACAATCTCTCCAGCAAAGGATCTCATCCCAATCGTCAGACACTGGATCCTCCCACTGTACCACAACCACAGCCTCCATCTAGGCCTACAAAAGCTTCAAAATCCGTCATCCGTCAGCCGACAACTGACAGACACAACAGACGCAATGACTTCTCACGCGACACGGGTGGCACGGGCAGCATGAGGAAGACGCGAGGGAGGCCTACAGCGAAGCAAGACCAACGTTTGCAGGATGCACAGATGACGCGGAAAAAGCAAACTGTTAGGGTATACATTGACAACTACACTTTTTCCTCTCTCCGTGTGCGTTGTAACTCGCAAGACTGGGAATCAGTCTAGAACAGTCATGTACATACCGGTTCATGTTTTCTTTTGTACTTCCTTCTGTATTGGGTACAAATTTTTCGTTCTCTCTCTCTCTCTCTAACTCGTCCTCCTTCTGACTCCCCCACCCCTTGTCAGTCTGCTTGTTAGCCCTACCACCTGCCTGTCTTCTTCTATGGAATGTGCGCGCGAAAGCACGCACGCACTTCGCGCGCGCGCACGCACACACACACACACACACACACACACACACACACACACACACATACAAATAACGGTATTTACACGACCTGACAGGTGCCCCAATCTCATATATCCACCCACAGCTCTACACTGAAGCAGGAGACTCCACGTAGCCAGACATCCCTACCGCCACCTACACGCTCGACGCATGGACGTGTTCGAGGCTCTCATCTTGGCGCTGCTCTACCCGCTGCTGCTGCCCGCACTGCGACTGCAATGGCCCCTGCTGCATCGCATCTGGCGCCTGGCAGGTCAGGGCGTGCTGTGGCTGCTGCTCAGTCTGGCTGTGCTGCTGCACGCGACCTGGCTGCACAAAGTCACGGTCTGCCCCCTGGCGGCAACCCTCGCCTCCCGCGGCTTCAAGGGCGAGACCATCAAGGTGGAGTGTGCGATTAATTAATAACCGTTTACCACTGGGGCGGCCTACGGCGCTCCACATTTCGATCGTTTTCGCTTTCTTTCATGAAATTTGTTTTGTTTCTTCAAATTTCTTTGAAAATTTACAGATTTACGTCCTTTACCGTGGTAGTATGAGAGCCGAAGTGTACAACTGCAACTGGCTTTTGAGGTTGTCTCCCCCTGACGGATGATACCTGTATTTGCCGTTGTTATCAGTTTGTTTGCGCTGCAAACTCATATTTCCTTGCCTTGGTTTCTCATGGGCCAGCATAATTCAGTTCTATACATCTCAACATTCTAAAGACTAGTTCTCTATGAAAAATAATTCGAGTAATGTTTATGCAACTTGACTTCTTCCTGACTTAGAGACAGCAGCAATCTCAACATCTCACTCGTATTAATGTTGACAGCAATGTATTGGTAGTTGTGAAACATGTTTTCGAATTTTCAACAAACCAAATGTGTATGATACATTGGTTAATCCTTGCTGCAGTGAAGATTCCAGCCATTCCCTAAATATGAAAAAAACCTTTTAAAAACATATAGCAGGAAATATTTCATACAGGGAGTCAAAGTATTGTTTTAATTCCCATATCATAACTGACTATAGCTAAATAGATTATCATATGTATGTCTTTCTGTCTCTCTCTCTCTCTCTGTATGTATGTATGTATGTATGTATGTATGTATGTATGTATGTATGTATGTATGTATGTATGTATGTATGTATGTATGTATGTATGTATGTATGTATGTATGTATGTATGTATGTAAGATATGTAAGATATGTATGTATGTATGTATGTATGTATGTATGTATGTATGTATATATATATATATATATATATATATATATATATATCTCCCTCCCTCCCTCTGTGGCACATTAACAGAGCACCTATCACTGTCATCTGTCCAGGTAATAAAAAAGTGTATTTGCAACGCTTTCTCTTAAAAATTTATCCAGCAGCAAACGGTATCTACAGGAAGAAGACCAATTCAAGTTCTTCTTTTAATAGAGATCACAGGTAGCCACCATTTCTTTTGTTATCACAAGTTCACACTGACACTTTGCTCTTTGCAGATGGTGCTGCTGATGCTGAACCTGATCTTCCTGGTAGTCAATATCCTCTGCCTTCACCTGCTCAAGATGCTCTTCAACCACCTGCTGTACCTCATCAAGGCCTGTGTGTGGCAGCCACAGCAGTTGCAGCAGCAGCAGCAATTGCTGCAGCAAGAACTACTGGAGGAGCAGCAGCCAGGTCTGACCAGATGCCAGCATCATCAGCAACCCAACCGCAAACGGCGCAAGGAGTACTACTTCACAGCCGAGCCCTCCAAGACTCGCTCTGGAACCATATATGGAGACAGCATGAGCAAACTGCTGTCTCCCAGAACAGCCATCCGCTGCCAGAGGTCCATGTCCATGCAGATCTATTGACTGACCTTGACCTGAACTGTCTGTATGAGAGGATGTGTATCACTGCTGCATGAACTTATTCTGACCTAATGAACTTGCACTGTGAGTTCATGACACTCATAACATGTCTGATTCCTCATTTATGGAGCCACTGCCTCTCAATGATAC
>JAWQFJ010002507.1:5000-7500 GCA_034096865.1 Theodoxus fluviatilis | reverse complement strand
CACATTTGGTGTTGATAGACTTAATAGTCTCCGAGAAAAATCCAACGTTTAAGTTTTTTACGGACGGACGGACGGACGGACGCCCGGACGCCCGGACGCCCGGACGGACGGACGACACGGCTCAGTACATAGACTCACTTTTGCTTCGCATGTGAGTCAAAAATCCATTCTCAAGGAAACTGTTCATGCAATCATTGGAATGGAAGAAAGAATTTAAGCATACATGCAAAATGAAGTGACTAACTTCTCATGCCTCCCCTTCAAAGCATTGTACCACAAGCACAATAAAAATTAAATCAGGACTTCTCTTGAATATGTGTACACTTGGAGTAAAACACATTTTATACTCCAAATTAACAAAACAAGACGGTTAAAACTCAACACTGGGGCAAAATGTTTCTTGCAGTTTCCATGATTTAGGGCTAACTTCCTTACTGCATTAGAAGAGACCCACCATGTCTTCCTATGCATTTTTTAAGAGGCGAAGAACTAGACATCCTGATCTGGTTTGCATTTACTCTAAACTACTCTAATGATTTTTGCACATAATGGCATCACACAGTCTGTAAGGCTGATAGGCTGTAAAACTTCATCCATCCATCCATCCATCCATCCACCCATCCATCCATCCACCCATCCATCCATCCATACATCCATCCATCCACCCACCCACCCATCCATCCACCCACCCACCCATCCATCTTACCGCATCAAGGAAGCACAGGAAACTACCACTGCTCTGTCTGACAGCCTGGTTCTTGGCACAGCCCACTGCAGACAGAGAAAGAATCAACCAACAGTCACTGACTTACTGCACTGCAGACAGGAAGAATCAACCAACAGTCACACTGCAGACAGAGAAAGAATCAACCAACAGTCACTGACTTACTGCACTGCAGTCAGGAAGAATCAACCAACAGTCACTGACTTACTGCACTGCAGACAGGAAGAATCAACCAACAGTCACACTGCAGACAGAGAAAGAATCAACCAACAGTCACTGACTTACTGCACTGCAGACAGAATCAACCAACAGCCACTGACTTACTGCACTGTAGACAGAGGAAGAATCAACTAACAGTCACTGACTTACTGCACTGCAGACAGAATCAACCAACAGTCACTGACTTACTGCACTGTAGGCAGAGGAAGAATCAACCAACAGTCACTGACTTACTGCACTGCAGACAGGAAGAATCAACCAACAGTCACACTGCAGACAGAATCAACCAACAGTCACTGACTTACTGCACTGCAGACAGAGGAAGAATCAACCAACAGTCACTGACTTACTGCACCCCAGACAGAGGAAGAATCAACCAACAGTCACTGACTTACTGCACCACAGACAGAGGAAGAATCAACCAACAGTCACTGACTTACTGCACTGCAGACAGAGGAAGAATCAACCAACAGTCACTGACTTACTGCACCGCAGACAGAGGAAGAATCAACCAACAGTCACTGACTTACTGCACTGCAGACAGGAAGAATCAACCAACAGTCACACTGCAGACAGAATCAACCAACAGTCACTGACTTACTGCACTGCAGACAGAGGAAGAATCAACCAAGTCACTGACTTACTGCACCACAGACAGAGGAATAATCAACCAACAGTCACTGACTTACTGCACTGCAGACAGAGGAAGAATCAACCAACAGTCACTGACTTACTGCACTGCAGACAGAGGAAGAATCAACCAACAGTCACTGACTTACTGCACAGCAGACAGAGGAAGAATCAACCAACAGTCACTGACTTACTGCACCACAGACAGAGGAAAAATCAACCAACAGTCACTGACTTACTGCACAGCAGACAGAGGAAGAATCAACCAACAGTCACTGACTTACTGCACTGCAGTCAGGAAGAATCAACCAACAGTCACACTGCAGACAGAGAAAGAATCAACCAACAGTCACTGACTTACTGCACTGCAGTCAGGAAGAATCAACCAACAGTCACTGACTTACTGCACCACAGACAGAGGAAAAATCAACCAACAGTCACTGACTTACTGCACCACAGACAGAGGAAAAATCAACCAACAGTCACTGACTTACTGCACAGCAGACAGAGGAAAAATCAACCAACAGTCACTGACTTACTGCACTGCAGACAGAGGAAGAATCAACCAACAGGCACTGACTTACTGCACTGCAGACAGAGGAAGAATCAACCAACAGTCACTGACTTACTGCACTGCAGACAGAGGAAGAATCAACCAACAGGCACTGACTTACTGCACTGCAGAGGAAGAATCAACCAACAGGCACTGACTTACTGCACTGCAGACAGAGGAAGAATCAACCAACAGTCACTGACTAAGCTGCACCACAGACAGAGGAAGAATCAACCAACAGGCACTGACTTACTACACTGCAGACAGAGGAAGAATCAACCAACAGGCACTGACTTACTGCACTGCAGTCAAAGAACTTACTGCGCTACAAATAGAAGAAAGGGATGGGAGAGAGAGCCATGGCACGCTACTTA
>JAWQFJ010002506.1:0-23200 GCA_034096865.1 Theodoxus fluviatilis | reverse complement strand
GCTGTCGACACAGGTCGACAAGCGATAGTGACGTGCTCTGTTGACTTGCCTAACGCTCCCTTTGAGTCATGCTGTTCTAAAAATATCACAGTCATGTGCAGTGATCACGTGGCAACGAGATCCGCCATTTTGATTTTCGAATGGGCGCGTTGCGAATTTTCAGTGATTTTTTTTCATGAAGTTTGTCTTCGCCGTTTGTGAACGAGACTTTTTTCTTAGCCAGTATGGCGACTGACGAAGAAATTGAAGCGCTTGTGGAGTTATTTTTCGATTCTGACCCTCAGAATATGAATTCGAAGGCTTTACTGACATTGATGTGATGGGTGAGAGAGCAAGCACGTGCTTCGAGTTCGACCGATCGATGTGTCGTGGTCTGTAGATCGACAGGAGCGGAGGAGGAGCGGAGGCTTGATTCAGATGAAAATTACTCGGCTGACTTCCCTAGCGAAAGTAACTGTAGGATTTTTTGTTTTGTTTTACACTAAAACATTTTCAGATGTATTTCCAAGTAATCAAAAGCTGTTGTATTCTTGAATCAATAGAGCAGTGTAGGAAAACACAGTGCTTCTACCGATGGCGATGTGTTGTGGTCTGTAGATCGAGTCCTGAGCGGATACTTGATTCAGATGAAAATTACTCGGCTGACTTCCCTAGCGTAAGTAATTGTAGGATTTTTAATTTTTTTGTTTTAGTTTTACCCTAAAACATTTTCAGATGTATCTCCATTACTTGGAGACTCTATCTATGCACTTTTGCATTTTCATCAAAACCTGTTGTATTCTTGAATACATAGAGCAGTGTAGGAAAACACAGTGAATTTGTTTTTTTTTGGTTGTTGTCTGTGTTCCAATATTTTTTAGCAGCTGAAAAAACATTCTATGGTATTTTCATTAATTGCACCGTGTAGGCCATCCATTTTTCTACTCACCCTCCAAAAATCTACTTCAAAGCTTGAATAGGTAATAAATGATGATTTTTTAAGTAAACGTGGTGTTGAATTTGACCACACACACAAACATTTGTGGTTCTCATGAGTTCAAAGCCAACCCGAAGCCTCTGCTGGGCTATTGATAGCCTCTTTTTCGGGAGATGTAGATGGTCCAGCATGCTAAGGCGTTGGGCTTTGCAGCGAGGCGCTGTGCCGTGGTTCAATCCCAGGGGCGGGAGAGATGGGAGAAAAGTTATGTTGATCGAGCGACCCTGTCTTGTCACTTTGTCTGGTATGAATGTGTGCATGATTGTGCATGAATGCATAGGTGAACATCGATTGATGCACCTGTTGGTTAAACGTATTTACGTGCCAACAAGAATGAAAGTTGTGATGTCTGTGGGATCTTCCCAGAAATCCATGGTGTTCAGTTTACGTCATAATAAAAAGATCCTGGCAGCCCACATCCCAGTGCTCTCCCCTTGTGCCCTCATGAGTTCAAAGCCAACCCGGAGCCTCTGCTGGGTAAATAGAATGACCGTCAAAATCACACAATGGCGAGTAAGAGCGTGACGGCGCAGATGCGATTTTGACGGACAAATCAGCTGAAATCGGTTAGTTTATTGGGGTTTTTGTTTCAGTTTATGCTAGAACAATCATTTAGGAAGATATTTATTGCAATATTTTGCACATATTGGAAAAAGTATTGTAGAACTCGGGACCTTCAGCGAGTGCTAAATAGACGCCGCACGCGATGTTCGAAGAAATTTCATCAGACCGGAAGTGGCCGTCGGTTCGATACGAATCCACTTTTTCTAGGATTCGCACATATCAATAACACAAAATACCAATGTAACATGAAAGATGAAAGTCTTTCTGAGTTGTCTAATTTTTTTTAACTAGTGGTAGGATTCCATGGTAATTTGTATCAAATCTTTGCGCTACTACAGTACTAGCCAAAATGCACTCGGCAATACCACTTCACTTTCATGGCTAATTGTGGATAATCCACAAAATATTGTGAATAAAAACAAGAATAAAAGTTGTTTATGAAGCAGAAGGTTTCAAGAACATGTGTCGTGTAGTTTTGTGTTAATCCGTCTTATTTCCGCTGAGAACATACAAGCCGATTACGTAAAAAAAAACACCCTCCGCCACTACCGACTCCCGGTGGCTCGACAGAGTTTGCATTTCGCGACTCGGGTTGGTCTCTTCTAAACACTCGTCCGTCGAAGTTTCTCATTTGATCAAGTTGAAACTTTACTACTCATTAGAGGAAAGATTGCTCTTTCGTTTGAACTTCCGGTGAAAATCGAAATACGAGTTATGGATGAAAGTTCGAACGTCATCGGACATTTTGTAAAAATTTGCTCACTCCCGCTTTTCCGATCAATTTCGTACAGACACCCTCGGATTCTACAAGATTTCCCCCTTCCAACGCTATATTCGATGTTAATGTACGATGAATCTACTTTTTGTCTAGCACCCGGATGGTGCGCTTGAAAGGAGAAAACAGGCGGAAATTTTCCACCTGTTTGTGTGTACATCGGACCGCAATATTGTTGTGTAGACGCGTGCTCGATTACCACATTCAGCGTGCGTTAATCGTTGAAGCACCAGACAATTTGGGACAAAAGTATCATCATTTTAAGGAGTACTTGTTTAAACAATTTCTGCATTTGTCAGTTTTTGAATCTGCTGTAAAAATAATAAAAAGAATTAGATTTATCTTTTACAACGGGTGTATTGTGCATGAGTTTGGTCATGTGCCATACACTTTTCTCTTTAAAATTGTCATGTATCACAGTAAGCTAGGTCATGGAAAATGTTGTTGAAGGTCATGGAAAGTCATGGAAAAGTCATGGAATTTTGTATCTAAAAACCTGTACGAACCCTGTGTCCATAGATCAACATCTGTTCTATGTTTGGACACACTTATAAAAAATCGCTCCCTGTATTAATAGATATCAGGAAAATTTTCCGTTGATATGAATAGACCTGGGAAATCCTCTGTGATCTAATTGTAAACAGGCACGAACCAACTGTCTAATCAGCATGGGGCATCAAACTTTTGGTGCGAAAATGACATCAGACCTATCAATATCGTCCAGTGAAAATATCGACAAACACTCTATGTATAGACACCCGTTTTTTGTCGCGACAAGCAGCATTCCTACTTGCGTCCACTAAATGAGGCAATTTTGTGAGATGGTCTTAACCTCCGCTTGACGTGTCACTGGCACAAACATGACATACAGACAGAACCACTTGAAGCTTTGGCTGCTGCGCTTTCAGGGCCTGCTCCATCATGATATCATCAGAGAGTTTTATTTTTTCTTTGTAACTTTGAAATAATTATTTCCTGAGAGTTATAATGTTGATAAATACAAAAAAATATGTATATATATTTCTTAATTCATAGTATTACTTTAACTATGGCTGAAATGGTCGTTGTCCCCAACATTCAGGGACAGAGTACTCGGTCTTTGAAATCTCGGCATTTGAACGAGAACGAGACTGCCAACAACCGGCAGTTTACCTATCAAAATGGCGGTCGACGTTCGAATGGGACAAGATTTGTTGAACTATTTGAATACAGTGCCGGCCTACAGGGAGGCATGCATGGTCCGTAAAGGACGCATAAAGGACACGCATGTTACAGTGCTGGTAGGGGAGAATGGGTTTCTCTCGGACACTTTTACTCTAATCGCTGATCGGCCGTCGCGATATATCACATGGTCATCGGTATGTCACATGACTGTAAGGACGAGATTTCAAAGACCGAGTACTCTGTCCCCGAATGTTGGGGACAACGACCATTTCAGCATAACTATGCAGATGGTTAATAGTATTATTCCATGGATGCTGAAGAGTTGTAAAAAAACATTATTTTTTAAATTTTGATTGAGGTAGCCATAAAAAGTTTGTTGATTTCTTAATGAGCAACAAATGCTTTTTTATCTGCTTGGACTTGTTCACAAAATCTCTATTTGTTACCTGTTGAAAGGTCTCCACTACTTAACACTATCCTGAAGGCCCTTCACCACTCTTTCCAGTTCATGAACTGCCCTTAGTCTTTGTTCTTTTTCTCTTTTATTTTTTCCAGGAGCGACACTGGAGAGCCATATTCATTGGGATGAATGAACCCTATGACCCAGATCATGAATTCACTGTGGCGGAGCTGCTGAATTTGAACTTGACATCTCATGTGGACGTCATCCAGCGGACCTACCTGTCTGCCGTGGCTGAGTTTGACCTGGAGGGCCAGATGACCCGAATCAAAAAGTTCTGGGAGGAGCGACAGTTCAAACTGGCCAAGCACATCCCTGACAGCTTGTATGTAAAGTGTGAGTAGTCTTTATTTCCTGGACCTCTTTACATGTAGAATTACACATCCAGATGTGTTGGGGTGAGGAGGGAGGGCAGGAAGGTCAAACATACTGCAGCCGCGACTTTTTAGTCTGGCCTCGATATGCCTAGAACTGCTACTGTTGGGTTTGTATTTATTAGATACTGTGGAGTTTAGTATAGTAGGAGGACTGAATAATGTCAGCCACTACAACTTTCTCAGATTTTTCACCAAAAGAGTATCAGACCTGATATCCTTTCAATCATTGTTGTTTCTTTCCATGTGTGGATGGTCCTTGATTTGTTTCTTCCTACACACCTTAGTGACGTGAGAAATGTTGTGCTTACAGCCGAGTCAAAGGGTCGTCTGGGAAGTGCTGCCAGAAGACAGACACGGGCGGAGAAGTTCCGCCAGGAGAAGATGGGCAGCACCAGTGGCGGCGTGCAGGGCTTGGAGGTGGCTGCCGATGACTACTTCATCCTCATTGAAATTGAGGAACTCAAGTACCAGCTAGAGGTAGGAATGTGTGAAAGAATGCAGTGTTGAGTTATTGATGAACAGATGCACTGATTCCAGATATTAAAATAAATCCAGATTCTTCCCGTCCCAGGGATAGAACCACGGCACTGCGCCTTGCAAGTTGTCCAACCTCAAAGCATGCTTGCCTATCTCCACCTCTCAAAGACAAGGTTTCAACAAGCAAGTAGATACTGAGGGGCTGACCGTGTACTCATGCAAGAGGGGAGAGCACTGGGGGGCTGGGCTGCCAGGAACTGGTGTATATTGCAGACAAGTTGGAAGGGAAGGGAAGTTCCTGTAAATACTTTTTCTTTTTTGCTTTGGCCCATCGTAGATGTTGAACCAAAGCTAATGCAGTCATACAGAGGGGTAGGTCCATCGTAGATGTTCACCAAGTATCGTTCACACACAGACAGAATTACATGCATGGACAGATTTATGACACAGGGTTGCAGCCAGTATAATATTGTCAACATATTTATATAAACCCAAATTCTTCCTATCCCAGGAATAGAACCATGGCACTGCACCTTGCACATCGTCCAACCCCAAAGCATGCTCGCCTATCTTCACTTGTCAAAAGACATGGTTTCAACTAGGGAGTAGAGACTGAGGGCATGTACTCATGCAAGAGGGGAGAGCACTGGGGGAGGGGGGGGGGGGGGGGCTGCCAGGAACTGGTATATTAAAGATTTTGAACAGCAAGGGTCAGATTTTGAATGATGACTTACTTGTCAAATTAGCAATGCAAGGCTAAAAGTGAAATGAATGACTGTTAGATATACCACCATCCAATCAAAGTTGTGCTTTTATCAGTCTTGTTGTAATATTGTTGGGTTTTCTTCTTCTGAGTCATGCAGTGTATGCTGGTTGTGTCAACAGGACAGCAGAATCAGCGTGGAGGCCATGCAACAGTCGCCCTATGTGGGTGACATTCGTGGGGAAGTGAATTACTGGTGCACAGCCCTCCAGCAGATTGAGGAGATTGTCAATCTCTGGAGTGAATGTCAGAAGAAGGTAAAATTGGAGTAGAATTTCTCTCCATACAACCCTATAGTAATGACTGTAGGAGAAGTGCGTGTTTTTGAATAATGTGAGTTTTATATTGTGAATCCTTTACAGCTGGGTGCTTCGTGCACTGTACATTTCCGTGTCTACCTGGATGAACTGTATATGTTCTCTCTGTGCTTTTTGTTATTTGTAATGATGGATTCTAAGACATGAGTAAAAGCAGAGTGCAGCAGAGCAGGAATAAGCTTTCAGTCCTAAAACAGTGAACGAGATCTTTCATTTGTGATGTTTATCAGAAGAGGAAAATGAGAGGGAAAAGAGAAAATTATTAATAATGCATTCATTGGGACTGAAGAGTGCAGACATCCTCATCTGACACACTACAGGTTGTAATAGTGTGAATTAATTAATCACTTGTCTGTCAGTTTTCCTTTCTGATAATGTTCTTGGCAGAGAGCCATGTATTTTATGGTGCATTTGTAAACATGTTGATGTCGAGGTGAGACTAAAGTTGTCTGGCTGAAATTAATGATGCTCAAACTCACTATTTTGATATCTCTTTAACTTGTCTGATCTACATTTGTTATAAATGTGCATAGCTGATAAAAGAAATTGGTGAGGTTTAATATTACCAATCATCACATTGTTTAGGTCAGTGAATTTATGTGATTTATTTGTTTTTCAGTGGCTGTATCTGCTGAAAATTTTTGAAAGGCAAGAGTTGTACAGGAAGTTTCCACAACAGGCTTTCAAGTTTGAATCTGTGCACAAGCAGTTCAAGGTTTGTATTCTGATATGGACTGTGATATTCGGTAAGAGTGAAGTTTGACGGGTTTGAAGTCACCAGCGAAGTCTGAGAGTCCTTTGTCAGCGAGTCCCAGTTTATTGTTGCCTCGTTCTGGATACAATGCAGGAGGGGTTGATTCCCTTGAGTCATCTGCTTGATGTGCTAGGATGGACAGTCACATATCATATTCCTACAACTCCCCTTTTTTGAGTGGAATGAAGTATTTAATAATTTGGTTTAATTACTGAATGAATTTACTCATGATCAAGTTATGAGAACATGGGATTATGTCAATTAGAGTTCTTTAGCACAGTTCTTGGCAATTTGATCATAAAAGAGCTGATGAAATGGAATTAAGAATTAGGGGAAGTCATGTTAAGATATTATGCCTTATACAAGGAATCATTGGCATGCGTGGATGGAAATCTACACTGATGTGCTTACAAGTCAAGTCTCTCAGGTTTCTTTACGAGTCTGCCTGATCTGGTGTGCAGCTGGTCAGGGTTGCCTGGGTTCCTCGCTGGTGTGGGACAGGTTGTAGGTGCTTGACTAGTTGCTGCTGGGGCATGTTCCAGAGCTGGCTGGTGGCGGATGGAGGGATCTGTAGTGTCAGGTGTCCTGGTAGGGATGGTGACTAGATGGGATCTGTTCCTACGGATGGTACCCTTTTCAGTCCTGACAACGAATGATTGTGGGTTGTGTTTTGCCACGACTTTTCCCTGTTTGTTCATGTCTTTGATGTAGACACTATCCCCTATACTGAGAGGTGGTGCTTCTCTGGCTGCATGACGTTTGTTGAAGTTTCTGCGTTGGTTTTCCTTGATGGTAGCTTCTCTCTCTCAGAGCATGGTATGGTATGGAATTTTGGGCAGCAGGGTTGATGGAAGGGTAGGCAGCTTGGTTTGGAGTTTTCTACCCATGAGCAGCTCACTTGGGGAGAGTCCATTCTGTAGTGGTGTTGCTCTGTATAGAAGAAGAGCGATGTGGGGGTCAGTGGATTACTTCAGCAGGTTCTTCACTGTCTGGGCTGCTCTCTCAGCCTCTCCGTTGCTTTGGGGGTATCTGGGAGAACTCGTGATGTAGGTGAAGCCAAACTCAGTCACAAAGTTTCGGAACTCAGTGCTGGCAAATTGAGGTCACTTGTCTGTGACAAGTGTGTCTGGGATGCCATGGACTGCAAAGATGCTCTTCACTTGGGCAATGAGGTGGGAACTTGTAAACCTTTTAAGGTGATGGAGCTCAACCCATCGGGAGTAATAATCCACAGCAGGAGGAAAGTTTTCCCATTGAAGTCGAAGAGATCCATTCCGATTCTTGACCAGGGACGTTCAGGGAAGGATGAAGGAAGCAGAGGTTCTGCTTGTGTTGGTCAGTGCTTGGCGCATGTCTGGCAGGCATTGACCATGGATGCTATCTGTTCCGAAAGGCATGGCCACCAGATGAACGATGCATCCAAGGCACGGCACGTCGTGATTCCCTGGTGTCCTTTATGGAGATGGTTCAGGGTGTCAAGACGAAGATCTCTTGGAATGACAATGCGATCCTCATAAAGGAGGAGGTTGTTGACGATAGTGAGGTGGTCTCTGTGAGGCCAATACTGTTGAAGGATGAATGAGTGCGGGGTGTACGCTGGCCATCCATGTTGGCAGTACTTGCGCACTTGTACTAGTTCTTCATCTCGCTGCTGTGACGCACGGATGATATGGAGTGTTGGAGATGAAGCCAAGAGGGTTTCCATGGACTGGTTAGCCAAGGCTGTAGCAGCTTTGACAAGGTTGATGTCTGCCTGCTGAGGCTGTGAGGCTGGAGCTCTTGCATCTGCAGTGATTTGATCTTTTCCAGGGACATGGCGTGTTGTAGCACAGTACTTCATGAGGCGAAGGCGAAATCGTTGGATGCGAGGAGGCATCTTGTGGAGTTCCGTGGTGCTTAGGAGAGGTACCAATGGTTTGTGGTCTGTCTCAATGGTGAAGTACATGCCAAGGATATAGTCATTCAGTCTCTCGCAGGCCCATGTCACGAGTGCTTCCTTTTCGATGACCGCGTAGTTGGCTTCAGCATTTGTGAGAGAGCGGGATATGAAGCAGACTGGCCGTCGCGAGCCATCTTCATGTTCCTGGTAGAGAACTGCCCCAATTCCTGTGTTGCAAGCATCTGTAGCAATGATGGACTTGCGTTCAGGGCTGTAGTGGGCAAGGACTGAGGTGAAAGAAGCAATTGTTTGACTTCTTGGAATGCTGCATCTTGTTCAATGCCCCAGATCCACATTGCGTTCTTTTAGAGAAGGTTGCGGAGTGGTGCAGTGAGGCTGGTGAGGTTGGGTGTGAACTTGGCGAGTTGGTTCAGCATGCCCAAGAATCTCTGCAACTCAGTGATGTTGGTTGGGGCTGGATAGCTGTTGATGGCCTCCAGTTTGGTAGGGTCAGCACGGATGCCTGTTGAGTTGACAATGTGTCCTAAGAAGGTCACAGATGATTTTGAGAACTCACATTTTGTCGTTCAATGTGAGACAGGCCTGTTGGAGCTGTTGTAGCACTGTGCAGACGCGCTGGTCATGTGTTGCTTGATCTTTGGCGTGGATGAGGATGTCGTCAACGTGGCAGATGACACCTTCCAGGTCAGCAGGGATTGAGGAGACAGTTCCTTGAAAAACTTCACTGGCTGAACTGATGCCAAAGGGAAGCCTGTTGAAGCAATATCTTGTGAATGGTGTGATGAAGGTAGTCAGCTTCTTGGACTCCTCGCTGAGGGGTATCTGCCAAAACCCGCTCTTGGCATCCAGCTTGGTGAAGACTTTGGAGTCTGCTAACTTTGCAAGGCTCTCATCGACTGATGCCATGGGATGGATTTCTCGCTGGACTGCCTTGTTGAGATGGATGAGGTCGATGCATATTCTTATTTTCCCATT
Source organism: Theodoxus fluviatilis (assembly GCA_034096865.1). Lineage (NCBI taxonomy): Eukaryota > Metazoa > Mollusca > Gastropoda > Cycloneritida > Neritidae > Theodoxus > Theodoxus fluviatilis. The sequence goes on along the minus strand of JAWQFJ010002506.1, from coordinate 13,698 downwards.
TGGTTTGGGAACGACTACTATCCCTGAGCACCAGTCAGTGGGCTCTGTGACTGGCAAGATTATGTCGTCTCTGAGCATGCACTTGATGCCCTCTTTGACCTTGGAGGTGAGGGGGTGAGGAATTTTTCTAGGAGCATAGATGCAGACTGGGCAGGCGTCTGGCTTGAGGGAGATCGAGTATAGCCTTTGCAGCTTGCCGAGTCCCTTGAAGACTTTCGGGAATTCTTCCTGGAATTTTCCCTGGTCCTGGGCATTGTATATTCTTGCCACGAGGCCAAGCTTGGTGCAGGCTGATCGGCTGAGCAGAGGGCTGGTTTGGTTTTTTAGGACGTAGATGACCTTGGTCTTCTGTCTGTCCTTGTACCTCAGTTGTGCCTTGATATGTCTCAGGGCCCTTGAGGAACTTCGAAGATCTGTGGAGTTTGATCTTATTTTTCGTTGCCCATTTTTCCCCGATGACTGAGACTGATGCTCCTGTGTCCAGTATGAAGGTTACTGGCTGGCCATCCAGGAGGATATCTGCTGACCAGGAGTCATCATTGTGCAGGTGATAGATGTGACCTAGGAAGTTGGCGTCGCTCTCCGATTCACTGTAGAGTTCCTGCACTTGTTTGTGGTGCCTAGTTGCTTTACGGCTGCGGCAGACAGATTGGTAGTGGCCCTATTTGTGGCAGTTGCTGCATGTGGCACTTCTGGCTGGGCAGTTGTTCCTACTGTGTTCCTTTCCACAGTAGCCGCATGTTTTGCTGGGCTTGAGGTGTGCTGCTGACGTGCCATTGTGTGTTATCTTGTGGGGACCTGACGAATGACGCTTGTGAAATGGGCAGGTGCCGTCTTTCAGTTGGTGGACCTCTGAGCGCTCTCTGATGAATTTCTGATCTTCTTTGCGGGCCTCTCCTTGGCAGCAGATGCGCATTGTTTCAGCGAGTGTGAGGTCTTCACATTTGCCCTGTAGATCTTCTGACAGCGTCTCATCAAGAATTCCCATGCCGATTTTGTCTCTTAGAAGTTCTTCTCTCATGACACCAAATTTGCAGGTCTCAGCCAGCATATGCAGCTCTTGTAAGTACACGTCTATTGGCTCTCCTGGGCGTTGATTGCGCTTGTTGAATTTTGCGCGTTCTACCAGGGTATTTCTGCGAGCACCGAAGTATTTGTCAAAAGCGTCGCTGAGATCTTTGAACGCCACTTGCGTGTAATCTATCACAAGGGTGGAGAGGATGTCATGTGCCACTTCTCCCATGCAGTAAACAAAGGTACTCACTCGTTCTTTGTTAGGTGAATGCCTGAGACCAGACCCGAGTGCGTAGGCTTCGAATCGCTGGCGCCATTTTGTCCAATTCTCAGGATTAATGTCAAACTCTTTGGCCGTTTGCAGGCTTCTAGAGCGAGGAACAGCAGCTTGCCCTGCCCGATTTTCTCTTGCCTGTTGTGCCATGACGTTTTGTGGTTCAGGTAGACCGCTGCCACCATGTGATATTCGGTAAGAGTGAAGTTTGGCGGGTTTGAAGTCACGAGCAAAGTCTGAAAGTTCTTCGTCAGCGAGTCCCAGTTTATTGTTGCCTCGTTCTGGATACAATGCAGGAGGGGTTGATTCACTTGAGTCGTCTGCTTGATGTGCTAGGATGGACAGTCACATATGATATTCCTTCATGGACCAGCCATTGTACTTGAATATTTCAGTGTTACTTTTGGTTACACTTCCAATAATGGACCACACTAGTGGACTCGTCCAAGGAAAGGGGTGCGGAAAAGACAGTAAAGCTGGTGGGCCACAGCAGTTGATTGGTATAAATGATTAAATAAATGTAAATCCCAATTATAATACTCATTTATTTATTTACACCAATCAAATGCTGTGGCCCGCCAGCTTCACCGTCTTTCCTGCACCCCTCTCCTCAGACGAGTCCATTGGTGTGGCCCATCATCAGAAATCGCTCCTTACTTTCATGTTGCCAAGCTCTGCAAATTTTTGTATTTTTTGCTGTTGATATTGTCTTGTAGTAATCTCTTTGTTGGTAAAACTGTGTTTGAGTGGATTTGTCATACACTCCTGCGTGACACATTCTCCGTTACTCCAGCAACTTCAGCACTGCTGGCGGTACCATGATTGCCCTTGTGATATCTTTTATTTTTATTTTGTATGTTGACTGATCTGGATTTAAGATGTTATTTTTCAATCTTGAAATAGATGTTGCATGGATTTTCAATTTGCATGCACATGTACCCACACATGCATGCACACGCACACACACACACACACACACACACACACACACACACACACACACACANNNGTGTTATCTTGTGGGGACCTGACGAATGACGCTTGTGAAATGGGCAGGTGCCGTCTTTCAGTTGGTGGACCTCTGAGCGCTCTCTGATGAATTTCTGATCTTCTTTGCGGGCCTCTCCTTGGCAGCAGATGCGCATTGTTTCAGCGAGTGTGAGGTCTTCACATTTGCCCTGTAGATCTTCTGACAGCGTCTCATCAAGAATTCCCATGCCGATTTTGTCTCTTAGAAGTTCTTCTCTCATGACACCAAATTTGCAGGTCTCAGCCAGCATATGCAGCTCTTGTAAGTACACGTCTATTGGCTCTCCTGGGCGTTGATTGCGCTTGTTGAATTTTGCGCGTTCTACCAGGGTATTTCTGCGAGCACCGAAGTATTTGTCAAAAGCGTCGCTGAGATCTTTGAACGCCACTTGCGTGTAATCTATCACAAGGGTGGAGAGGATGTCATGTGCCACTTCTCCCATGCAGTAAACAAAGGTACTCACTCGTTCTTTGTTAGGTGAATGCCTGAGACCAGACCCGAGTGCGTAGGCTTCGAATCGCTGGCGCCATTTTGTCCAATTCTCAGGATTAATGTCAAACTCTTTGGCCGTTTGCAGGCTTCTAGAGCGAGGAACAGCAGCTTGCCCTGCCCGATTTTCTCTTGCCTGTTGTGCCATGACGTTTTGTGGTTCAGGTAGACCGCTGCCACCATGTGATATTCGGTAAGAGTGAAGTTTGGCGGGTTTGAAGTCACGAGCAAAGTCTGAAAGTTCTTCGTCAGCGAGTCCCAGTTTATTGTTGCCTCGTTCTGGATACAATGCAGGAGGGGTTGATTCACTTGAGTCGTCTGCTTGATGTGCTAGGATGGACAGTCACATATGATATTCCTTCATGGACCAGCCATTGTACTTGAATATTTCAGTGTTACTTTTGGTTACACTTCCAATAATGGACCACACTAGTGGACTCGTCCAAGGAAAGGGGTGCGGAAAAGACAGTAAAGCTGGTGGGCCACAGCAGTTGATTGGTATAAATGATTAAATAAATGTAAATCCCAATTATAATACTCATTTATTTATTTACACCAATCAAATGCTGTGGCCCGCCAGCTTCACCGTCTTTCCTGCACCCCTCTCCTCAGACGAGTCCATTGGTGTGGCCCATCATCAGAAATCGCTCCTTACTTTCATGTTGCCAAGCTCTGCAAATTTTTGTATTTTTTGCTGTTGATATTGTCTTGTAGTAATCTCTTTGTTGGTAAAACTGTGTTTGAGTGGATTTGTCATACACTCCTGCGTGACACATTCTCCGTTACTCCAGCAACTTCAGCACTGCTGGCGGTACCATGATTGCCCTTGTGATATCTTTTATTTTTATTTTGTATGTTGACTGATCTGGATTTAAGATGTTATTTTTCAATCTTGAAATAGATGTTGCATGGATTTTCAATTTGCATGCACATGTACCCACACATGCATGCACACGCACACACACACACACACACACACACACACACACACACACACACACACACACACACACACACACGCTCACACACACACACACACATGCACACACACACAGACACACATGTATACACTTTACATAAACTGTTCAACACAGAGAACGTGCGTGCACACACATACACACGCATGCAAACACACACACACACACACACACACACACACACACACACACACACACACACACACACACACATTTATGAAGATTAAAGCTGACTCGGCCTTGTACAGAAATTGAAGAAACAGGGTCTTGGAGTCAGACCAAAATAGTCTGAAGGGACAATCAATGACTGCAAGTATGACGTTTTGTATCCATTCCTGAGAATATATGGCCTTGAGAACGGCCTTTTTGGTGGATCATTCACTTCAGGGTCACATATTCTCAAGAAAGATGACAATAATAATAATAATAATAATAATAATAATAATAATAATAATAATAATAATGTGTGGATTTATATAGTGCCTTACCATCAGTTAAGACATGCTCAAGGCGCATGACAAAACATCGGACTTGCAGTCAACAGCTTTCCAGCTGTCCCTTGTTCAGAAAGTGGTGTTTCTTGGGTGTGACTGAGCATTCTGAGCACTTTCCTCTCTCGCCACCCATGCTGCAGGACTGGATGCGAGTCGTGTCCCACGACTCCAAGGTCATGTCCGTGGTGAACCGCAGGCGAGGTGACAAGGGCTACCGCCTACTGCAGGGAGACAGCTTGCGTTCCCTGCTGCTGTCCCTCATTGGCAAACAGGTACACTTACTTGCAAGCTAAGTAGGTATGTGTATTCTTGTTATGCACAAGACTTCACACCTAGCAGGCATGCTCAATGCGCAACATAGTCACCAAAACAAGGTTCTTGGCTAAAAAGATGTGTTTTTAGTCCTTTTTAAAATCCTTTAGACTCCATGACTTTTTGAGTCGTTCCGGAATGCTGTTCCAACACTTTGGGCCTATAAAGGAAAATGACCTGTTACCATAGGCTTTAGTTTCTTTCTTCGGAACATATATGAGTTTTTGACTGGAAGATCTTAAATTTCGCACTGGCTTGTAGTCTTTTAGCAGTTCTTGCAGATAGAAAGGAGCATTGTCTGTGACACATTTGAAAGTGCCATGAATTTGTCTGCTGCTCATTTCGTCAACACGCCAGTTGCTGTTTGATGATGCTGAACTGGAGCAGTAGATTGATGTACGCAGTAGAAAATCTCTCACCCAGAATCTGTACTATTCCAGATGATCTTGTGGTGCTGCTTGGGGGTAGCTGTATGAAGGCTACTGAAGGAGATTCTGAAAACACATAGACCACAGCACTTCCCCTTGAGGAAGGAAGTATCAGGCAGCTATTTCTGCCAGAAGCAGATTGACAAATAAGTTTGTAAACAGTGGAGTTGCGAAAGAGAACATGAAAATATTTCTCAAAATGGAGTCACTAATGGCAAAAGAGATAGCACAGGATGCCAAGTATCGAGACGAGGAAAATGGATTTGGGTAACTGCCTCCTTAAGTGGATTCAGCCAGGCACAGGTTCTTAGAGATAATAATCCATGACATAACTTTTGGTGGCTACATTTCTTGGCTGGTCATGAGTAGAACTAGTTCATAAGGTTTTTGATGTCAATACCTGAAGGTAACATTTTAAAGGTATTCTGCAGCCAATTTTATGTAGTTCTTATGATCAACAAGCTATGTCACCAATATTCACATCTGACACGCAACTCCTTCCTCTCTGTTACCTCTTGAAAGAAAGACATCATTTACAAGAGTGCTTCCTCTTCACATGCAACCTCCCTCGTGAACTTTTTGTCCTGTGTTGACCAACAGGAAAGCAATCTTGTCTGATGTCACCTCCTGACACACGGACATAACAACACTTGTCATGCATGTCATCTGATGTACTTTGTATACTGGAAACTGTCTCCTTGGCAACATTGCAGGAGGAGATCCTGAAGACATTGCAGGACCAGATTGAGAAGACCCGTGGCATGTTCCCTCGCCTGTACTTCCTCAGCAACCGGGAGCTAGTAGATCTTCTTGGGATCTCACGCAACCCTCAGGAACTCACTCCCTTTGTCCGAAAGTGTTTCCCTGGCATCACTGGCCTGACCTTTGCCTTGCCTCCGGGAACAGGAGGTCTCAACTCTGCGCTGGACTTTGCTCTCAATGGTAAAGACAATCTCTGCCTAAACTTTCCTCTCGGTGACTTTTTTTTTCCACTGGTGAGGCTGGCCTCTCTCTTGCCTTTGTTCTCATTTGTGAGGACTGTCAATTCCTTGATTTGACTTTCATTGGTGAGGACAGTCAATTCCTTGATTAGGCTTTCATTGGTGAGGACAGTTTTAGCAATGAAAATAAAGCATATATAAATAATGCAAGCACACACACACACACACACTCATACACATGCGCGCGCCCTCACACACGCGCGTGCTCACACACACATACACACACACACACACACACGCACGCGCGCGCACACAGATATACACACACAAACACATTATGTAAACTCTACACACTTATTACACAGACATCCAACACAGATTACACATGCAATGCACGCACGCGCGCACACACACACGCACGCACACACACACACACACACACACACACACACACACACACACACTCTCTCACATTTTATAAACTATACACACTTATTACACAGACATCCCACACAGAATACACACACAACACACACACACACACACACACACACACACACACACTATATAAACTATACACACTTATTACACAGACATCCCACACAGAATACACACACAATGCACACACGCACACACACACACTCACAAGTGCACATGCACCTATTGTGTTGCCGTTGTGACTTGTAACACTGACAGCTGATTGTTGTTGTTTACAGCGGACAAGCTGCAGGTGGTGTCTGTGTCAGGAGTACTTGCAGAGGAGGTACCTCTGCTGGCTCGACTGGAGGCCTTCCCCCTTGCCGCCAAGTGGCTGCACAACCTGGAGGAGGTGGTCAAGAACACCATGATGGTGCTGATGCAAGCTGCCGTCCAGGCACGCATGGATGAAGGTAGGACAGGTCACGTCAACTGTGTCTCTAAAGGCTAAGATTACAATCATTTCTAGACAAGAAGATGTTCTAGCATATTTCCTGATGAGCAGTGAGGCGCTTTACAAGGCGCCTCTTTTATGTTTCGTGTTTTGTTTATTGCCTGCTATGTTAATTAATTGTATTGTATTTAACTCTTCTTTTAATTCAACTGTACAGTGTGCGAGTGTTGGAATGCTTTGTATGAGTGTGGACTTTTCATTGTAAACGCCATGAGCTTGCCTATTAGGGAAGTTATGTGCGTACAAGTAATCTGTATTATTATTATTATTACTATTATTATTATTATTATTATTATTATTATTATTATTATTATTATTATTATTATTATTATTATATTGGGTAAGTAGGATTGCGGAGTGGTTAGCACACTGGATCTGTATAGTGACATACGGCTAGTGGGTGAGGCATTCAAAGCTGAGCGGTTTCTGGGGTTGTGTCCTTGAGCAAGATGCTTGACTCGCATTGCTTCTCCCCACCTAGGAGTAAAACTGGGGTCCTGAAAGGGGAGTGATGTCATACTGTAGCACGATTAATCCTTTTATGCAGCCATGAGCCAGCATCGGGTTGGAATACTCCCCAGGGAGTGGAGTTGGTGCTGGTACCTGACTGTGTGCGTCTTCAATGTCTGTCACTGTGTTTGTCATCAGGTGCTAGGGAAGGATTGATCAAGTGGCCCAGTGATCAGGGGGTAAAGTGTAAAGCAGTGTGAGTCACTATATAAAACCACACCTTTACCTGTTTTTTCACTGACAGATTTGAATGGGTGCCAGGTCTCATGAGGTCAGTAGGGTCACAGGGGAGCTGCAGAGGGTGGCCGTCCATGTCCCTGTGGGTGTGGCAGACCAGGGAAAGGTCAACTTGGCTGACCAATGATCCAGATTGGCTGCTTGGGGCCGCCCCTGGCTGAGCTACTGGAGTAGGCCCCAAAAGCTCCGCAGCCAGGGGTTCCAGCTGATGAGAGGAACATTGAGTGGCTCCAGCCATATGTAGTTCTTTGACAGAGACAGATGGGCAGTGAATGGTGTAAAGGTAGACATGAGGAAGGTATAGATGGGCAGTGAATGGTGTAAAGGTAGACATGAGGAAGGTATAGATGGGCAGTGAATGGTGTAAAGGTGAGGAAGATATGGGTTGTGCTTTTTGACTCACATGCGAAGCAAAAGTGAGTCTATGTACTGAGCCGTGTCGTCCGTCCGTCCGGGCGTCCGTCCGTCCGTCCGTCCGTCCGGGCGTCCGTCCGTCCGTAAAAAACTTAAACGTTGGATTTTTCTCGGAGACTATTAAGTCTATCAACACCAAATGTGACATGATGGTGTATGATGACAAGGCCTCAAAAAACATACATAGTGACTTGACCTTGCTTCAAGGTCAAGGTCACAGGAGCCATAAATGTGGTCTCAAAAACAGTCATTTTTCACATTTTCCCAATTTTCTCCCACGTTATTGAGAATGGTGACCTTAGCTACAAGTGGTATATAGGTCAAAGCAAGCCCTATCTTTTGATACCAGTTTGGTTGACCTTGCTTCAAGGTCAAGGTCACAGGAGCTCTTCAAAGTTGGATTGTATACATATTTTGAAGTGACCTTGACCCTGAACTATGGAAGATAACTGTTTCAAACTTAATAATTATGTGGGGCACATGTTATACTTTCATCATGAGACACATTTGGTCACATATCATCAAGGTCAAGGTCACTTTGACCCTTATGAAATGGGACCAAAATGGGGTAGTGAACCACTAAAAGTGACTATATCTCATGGTAGAAAGTGCCAATAAGCACCATTGTGCTTCCTATGTCTTGAATTAACAGCTTTGTGTTGCATGACCTTGGATGACCTTGACCTTGGGTCAAGGTCACATGTATTTTGGTAGGAAAAATGTGTAAAGCATTTCTTTGTGTATGATGTCATTGGTAGGTTTAGTTGTTTGACCTTGACCTTGAAGGGCACCTGAAGGTCAAGGTCATGTAAAGGTCAAGGTCAAGCATGTGAGTCGTATGGGCTTTGCCCTTCTTGTTTACTCAAGTTTTTGTGGTTTGTGGGTTTTCTTTCAAATTTCTCTACAGTTCTTTTTCTGTAAATGTTTACATGTGATAGAGTTTGTATTGTATCTGTTGCCAGATAATTCCATTTCGCATCGTAATGCTAGATGCCATGTCACATTATATTGTGCAGAAATTGTGTCTGTCATGCCCATGGCCTTGGTGGCTTGCTGTGACAGGTTCAAGGCAGCCCATACACATCCTGGAGGAGCTGGGTCGTCTGCATTATGGAGGGAACAAGGCGGAGGAGGCCTCCATCAGCTCCGCAATTCGCTCCCAGTTCCGCCACTGGCTGCTGCGCTTCCCCAGCCAGTGTGTGCTGGTGGCAGATGCTGTCATGTGGGAACGCAGCATCATGCGCTCTCTGGAAAACTCTGACCCAGACAGCCTGAAAACTCTCAAGTGAGTATGAAGTTTCTCCCTCCTCTTGTTCATGGCGGATGTTTAGGAAGATCATGTTCTGGATGGTTTGAGACGAGGAGCATTTGTGAGAAGAGCCCCTGCAGGGTTTCTTCACAACCTGGGATCTTACACCCAGTGCATGAGCTTTTTCCATGAAAAGTTGCAGGATTGTGATGAAGCTGCTTCCATGTAAATGGGGAGGGAAACAGAATCTCTTGGTGAGCAAAGGTGCTCCTAGACCAATAGATGTGTTTCTGATCCATCCAGCTCCTAATGATAGATGGCTGGCTGGATGGTGTGTGGCTGGATGGATGGTGTGTTGCTGGGTGGATGGTGTATGGCTTGGTGGATGGTGTATGGCTGTGTGGATGGTGTATGGCTGGGTGGAATGTGTGTGGCTGGGTGGATGGTGTGTGGCTGGGTGGTGTGTGGCTGGCTGGATGGTGTGTGGCTGGATGGATGGTGTGTTGCTGGGTGGATGGTGTATGGCTTGGTGGATGGTGTATGGCTGTGTGGATGGTGTATGGCTGGGTGGAATGTGTGTGGCTGGGTGGATGGTGTATGGCTGTGTGGATGGTGTATGGCTGGGTGGATGGTGTGTGGCTGGGTGGATGGTGTATGGCTGGGTGGATGGTGTATGGCTGGGTGGATGGTGTGTGGCTGGGTGGATGGTGTGTGGCTGGGTGGATGGTGTATGGCTGGCTGGATGGTGTGTGGCTGGGTGGATCTTGTATGGCTGTGTGGATGGTGTATGGCTGGGTGGATGATGTGTGGCTGGGTGGATGGTGTGTGGCTGGGTGGATGGTGTGTGGCTAGGTGGATGGTGTGTGGCTGGGTGGATGGTGTGTGGCTGGGTGGATGGTGTGTGGCTGGGTGGATGGTGTGTGGCTAGGTGGATGGTGTGTGGCTGGGTGGTGTGTGGCTGGCTGGGTGGTGTGTGGCTGGGTGGATGATGTGTGGCTGGGTGGATGGTGTGTGGCTGGGTGGATGGTGTGTGGCTGGGTGGATGGTGTGTGGCTGGGTGGATGGTGTGTGGCTGGCTGGATGGTGTGTGGCTGGGTGGATGGTGTGTGGCTGGGTGGATGGTGTGTGGCTGGGTGGATGGTGTGTGGCTGGGTGGATGGTGTGTGGCTGGGTGGATGGTGTGTGGCTGGGTGGATGGTGTGTGGCTGGGTGGATGATGTGTGGCTGGGTGGATGGTGTGTGGCTGGGTGGATGGTGTGTGGCTAGGTGGATGGTGTGTGGCTGGGTGGATGGTGTGTGGCTGGCTGGATGGTGTGTGGCTGGATGGATGGTGTGTGGCTGGGTGGCTGGTGTGTGGCTAGGTGGATGGTGTGTGGCTGGGTGGATGGTGTGTGGCTGGGTGGATGGTGTATGGCTGGGTGGATGGTGTATGGCTGGGTGAATGATGTGTGGCTGGGTGGATGGTGTGTGGCTGGATTGCTGGTGTGTGGCTAGGTGGATGGTGTGTGGCTGGGTGGATGGTGTGTGGCTGGGTGGATGGTGTGTGACTGGGTGGATGGTGTGTGGCTAGGTGGATGGTGTGTGGCTGGGTGGTGTGTGGCTGGGTGGATGGTGTGTGGCTGGGTGGATGGTGTGTGTGGCTGGGTGGATGGTGTGTGGCTAGCTGGATTGAAGGATGAATGAATAGGTGTATGAATGAGTGGGCAGGTGGGTGGATATTCTGCAAAACTGAAAATTCTTTGTACACTTTTTGTAAACACATGTGACATGAAAATCACACTGTGGGACCATAGCTCCTTGAAAGAAGTCAGCAATTTCTGTGATGTTATCTAATAACACATGGTTGCTACTGTGCATGCTGTTTGAACAGATCTTGGTCAGCAAAGACAATATTTCAGTTAAATGAAAAGAAAGTAGACAGCTTGCATTTTACATGAGACTTGCTAATGAGGGATCTGAGGAAAGAAATTATGTGGCTGTATAGTTTTGACTCCTTTTCTAAGGGCTTGGTTTGGCTTGGGACAGAAGCTGCAGCAGAAATAGCCTTGTGTGGTGAAGCACCTCAAGCTTCTGTTTAATTATAGTCTGGTTCTTGCTCTTTATTCAACATAAAGTATTATTTTTTTCTCTGGACCTGTAATGATTGACATAAATGACTGGCATTTCCTACAAATGTTTGCAATTTTACGTTGCTATTCTTGCTATTGACAATCCCATCTCTATGGACTGTGATGATGAATATAAAACCATATCACATCTCTGAGTTTTCCATTCTACATAATTTTCATAAAACACAAATGAAGTGAATGAATACTCCAAGAATCTGTATGTCATGGCTGTGCTTTTTGTACTGCATGGCTTTGAACTCGGTGACATCTTCAATGATGTCCAGAGCACAGCAGGATGATGGGTATTAGCAACATGTCTGCTGTCTGGCTGCAGGAGCAATGTGAGTGCCAAGCTGGACCAGTATGTGGACATCCTGAAGGAGCTGCCTTCCAACGACAACCTCACACAAGACATGGTGCGCCGTCTCCAGTGTCTGCTCACCTGCCTGGTCTACCAGTCTGTCCACCAGCGCGATGTACTGGATGGTGAGCATTGTGGCCACCCAGCATGGCCTTGAAAACTGGAATGTATTTCTCATACCTGACTTTCTTGCAAAAAGAAAGGAGCAGATTTGAACTCTTCATCCCCTTTTTCTTTCAATCTTGTCTCATTGACACATCATGACATGTAAACATTTTAACAGCAAGAAAATTGCATTTGTAGATGTTGATGTACCAGAAGGATCAACCCTTGATAAACCAACAGTCTGAACCAGTGGAGACATACTGCTTGTCTGAGCAAGTATAAGTCAAAACTACTATAAGTTTGAGTAACCATTTAATAGCCACAAGTCTGAGAAATGCCTAATTCCAGATTTCTCCACGTATATGAAATGTGCAGGAAAATACATCAGGAAAAGTCTTTCCCCTGACTGGAGGAGGGCAAAATCAAAGTAGCCACATTTCTGAAGAGTCGAAAGATTGAGTAACGTAACCCGCACACCTCAGTCACAAGCTGGGGAAACTTACTTCCCTCGTGAATTTGCTTACTATAGATTACACAAAGTGATGCAGTTAGACTGTCTGCTGTAGTTCAGATTGAAAATTACTGAAAGCCAATAATCAAGCATTGAAAGGAAAATTCCCCTGTGAAACCTGGCACCTTCATCTGGTTTTCTACCATTAAAGGTTTACTTCACTTTGTGGTCCAGTAACAACAGTAATCATGTCGCCTCCTTTTCTCCTGTTTACAGACTTGCTGGGCCTGGCATTGCTCTCAGAGACATCCTTTGAATGGCTGCGCTTGCTGAGGTATCGAATGGACATCCGCAATGTTCTTCGTGCCAAAACCGTGGTCACAGAGGTTGTCCAGAGCTCGACCTCCATGCAACGACAAGAGCGACCTTCAAGGCCCTCCATCCGAAAGGCCTCAGTCACCATCAAGGCAGCCAAGCCAGAGAAAGGTGAGCAGGGAATGCAGAGATGTAGATAAAGATAAGCTTTTTGCCTTTAAGTGAACGGAATGACTTTCTGCCATTGCTCTCATGCACAGAGGTCAGAACATCATGGTGGGACAAGGAGATCCTAAAGTGTTAGATGACTTGTTCAAGGCATTTTATAGTAAGAGGATGATGAATGAATAAGTGAATGAATCAGTGAATGAATTGTACAAAATATGCATGATTAAAAGAATTTAACAAGTTAATGAAGAGTTGAATGAAAGAAGAGTGAGTGACATTAAGTAAATGCACGAAAGAGAAAACAAGGCAAAACTAGAATTATGGTTGTATGAGATTTTTTAATTATCATGTGAAGTAATATTTGTACAACTTCCCTGGAACATCCCCCCCCCCCTCCCCTTCCCCAAACCCCACCCCCACCCCACCCTAAAAGGACATTCTTCTGCTGTGTGTACTGAATTATTATCTAGGGCTTCCTCAATGAAATGTATGTTCTGAGAGGTTATCATCATTTCTTCTCCTCCTCCTTCTCCTCCTCCTCCTCCTCCTCCTCCTCCTCCTCACTCCCTTCCTCCTCCTCCTCCTCCCTCCTCCTCCTCCTCCTCCTCCTCCTTGTTCACCTTATACACCTTCTTCTCCGCCTCCTCCTAAATCCCGCTCCGTTACGACTGCCAGCGCACACTTCTACCTCTTGCTGACTTTGAGGTCAGGTCTGCATCTGCCCGCTTCTCGCTTCCTCTGCTAGGGTGCTTCTCCCTTGGGGCTGGCTTCCTCGCTCCTCCTTGCCCTCCTCCTCCTAGAGGCGTACCGTCACCTCCTCTCCCTCCAGGCCTGCCCCGCTGGCAGCTCTGCCTGCCACCTTCCCCTCCCCCTGCTGGCGTGCCAGAAGG
>JAWQFJ010002505.1:10000-33956 GCA_034096865.1 Theodoxus fluviatilis | reverse complement strand
ATTAAACAAAAACGCAAATAACTCAACATGCAGTATTTTTTATTGACACAAACATTACATTGCCAGAAACATGAATCTATTCAGAATGCAGCAAAACAAGTTTGAAGCCTTTGTGAGGTCATGATTGAGTTTGAGAGACAAAGTTTCTGAGACAGGTAGCGAAATTGGCCCTCTGCTCACCTCCGTACTTTTGACCACATCTGCTTTTTTCCCCCCCAAATGACCTTGACCTAGAAAATTTTTTTGGGTGGATTTTGAAAGCTCTTACCACCATCTTCAAACTCACCAAAAATCAGAATCCTGCAAGTAATATTACAGATTTGCTTGCCTATGGGTTGGAGCTGGCCATTCACTTAACATCTCATATATGTAAATATCATAAACTGCTCTAAACCCAGGACATTCACTGAGTTAGTCACTAGAGAAGCACTTTAACCTTCTGTAACACAAGAAACTGGTTGTACAATCAGGTGATAAAGGATTATGATGATTGTACAATCAGGTGATAAAGGATTATGATGATTGTACAATCAGGGGATAAAGGATTATGACAGAGATAGAAGGGGGAGATATTTTAATTGCTTAATTACATCTTCCTTGTGTGCTAAGAGTAAATAGTTATCTATCACTGTATATATATATACAGTACGCAAAGTGATCCATGTTTTGGATCTGTTTGAAAGTGAACGCAATTGCATAATTCTGCTTAACTGATCCATGAACTTGACAGGATTGTACTAATGATGGCTGTGTACATCACCTCTGTCTGATGTCAATGAATTGGAAGGGTTTTTGTGTGGAAAAAAGGAGATGGAAATATACTGTCATTGTTAATGCTATAATTGTGAGGTAGTAAGATTACCGTTAAACTCTTCATGAGATCTGATAGATGGAGGCAGTGAAAATGACACTTCAGAACATGTTAAAATTGTATTTTTATTTTCTCTTCTGATAAAAAGTTAAATTGTGCACCCACATTTAAGGAGTGGCAAAACTCAAAGTTTGGAATAAATTGCACAGTTACTGTCTGGCAAATGAAGATATTGCTGTGAAAGGTTTGATTAAGTAAATTGCATTTCCTGAATAAGTGTGCAACGTCACTTTCATATTCTTTGCATGTGGATTTAAAAAAATATTATCTTGCTGAAATGCCCTGTATTTCTGTGTCTCCTTATTGACACTAATCTCTGTGTTTCTCACAGTCACTTTATTAACAGTGCAATCAACACTTTTGTTTGAGAAGGCATTGAATGTTGTTGCACCGGAGTTGTCTTCGGGAATTTTATTTCTTCTTTGCAATTTTCTGACCAAACCAGCAAAAATCTACTAACAACTCACACATTTGTTGTCTTGTCACCTGTATGTGTGTGACCAGTGTGGAAATCATGAGTTCACACGGGTGGAGAGTTGCAGAGGTCGTAACCCTCGTGAGATTTGTACAGATGGTTATGATATAATCTTGAGAGAGAAAAAAGGTTGTCATGTTTTGGGGGGGAATGATGTGTACAGAGATTGCTGATGGTAGTTTAGACTGCATTTTGCATGCACATGCATGGTGTGTAGTCTACCTGTAGCCTACTTACCTTGCACCTAATGCTTATTGTTCATCAGTGTTTTTGAAGTTGACCATGCATTCAAAATTGCGTTGTGAAAGTGCTGTGCACATTTCCAGTTCATTTAATTGAAGTAAGTTTTGACAGTTTCTGAGACGGGATGTAATTGTGGTCCTAAGGACATTCTTTTTATAACTGAGAAGGCATGCAGTTGGCCTAAGTGGGGATTGGTTAGGCCTGCAGTTGTATCTGTGCCTGAGTTTTGAAAGTCAATATAAGCTTGTCAATCATTCCTTCCGTGCATTCTTTTATAAATAGATTTGAATGATAAAGGGTAAAGAAAATTAAAAGAACGATCCTGGCATAGTTTTGCTTGTGGAAACCAGACTTTTTGCACGAAGAAGGGGGAAAAACAGATAAAGGATTGTTTAATGGGCAATTGAAATTTACTGGAAAGATTTGACTTTGTTGGATGGAAAACTAAGTCTGAATCCATGGAATCATGGCCAACTTCAAGACATTGAAGATTTCAGGGCGGAGAAGTGGCAGAATCCACAAGATGGCTGTTGTTCTTCGGTTTACATCATCCACCTTCTCTTTGTCTCAGGACATGTATTAACGGTGCCTTGTTAGTGTGGTTGATATTAATCTCCACCCTCTCCACCGCTGTCTTCATACATTCCTTCATGGGCAGTCTCTTTAATCTCCACCCTTTCCACCGCTGTCTTAATCCATTCCTTCATGGACAGTCTCTTTCTTTCTTTCTCAGTTCCTGTTGCAGCCAGTTGCTTTTGTTGTAGCGCATGCAGGGTGGGTGGGCAACACTTGAATCGTTTTGGTCTTAGTTGATTATTTTCTTCCTCGCTTCTGTCTACAGAAACACCAACAGCAAGGCAGACAAGAGGAACAGGAAGTTCAAGGAAGCCGACAGACTCTTCTCAAAATCGTCCGTGTCCTCCGCTGCTGTGAGTAGAAGAATGATCACTAATATGCCTCTGCTTGTGGTGATGATAGTGGTGTTGGTGGTTGGTGTTGGGTGGTGGTGGTGGTGGTGGTGGTGGTGGTGGTGGTGGTGGTGGTGGTGGTGGTGGTGGTGGTGGTGGTGGTGGTGGTGGTGGTGGTGGTTGGTCGTTGGTGGTTGGTGTTGGTTGGTGGTGGTGGGGGTGGTTGTGGTAGTGGTGGTGAAGAGAATAAGGAGGTGATGGTGGTTGTGGTTGGCTATGGTGGTGGTGATGACAATGATGAAGATGAGAAGAATGAAGATGATGGTTGTAGTGATGTGATGATGAAAGCAGCAGTGATATGGTGAATGCTGACAATGATGAATATGACTGATTTGATGTTAATGATGATAATGGCGATAATGATGGTGGAGTCAAAATGCCAGGGAAACAAATGGTTAAAAATATCATTCTGAAAAATGTTGACTTTGTTGGGAGCCAGGGCCATAATCATATCATCGTCTGCCCTATGACCTGAAGAGTGGTTGGGACGCCATCGGTGACTTCTTATTGATCCTGTGCCATCCCTCCCTGTCCTGCACTGCCGCTGGGATGCTGCAAAACTCCAGCCTGTCCATCCCCGGATGTTGTCGTCGCACCGCTTCCTTTGTCTGCCTCTCTTTCTGCTTCCTGGCTCTGTGCCTTGGGGAATGGCTTAGGCAAGATCTGGTGTTCTTGCGACATGAGCCAGGGTAGAAAACCACGAAACAGAGTTGGGGAATATTTGCAACAGTAACGGAATGGTTGTTACCCAAATGCTTTTCCTTCATGTCTGATGGCTGGCTTGTCCTTGCAGGCGGTGAGTGGAATGGTGGACCAATCAGACAGGAACAAAGGTGAGTGGAATGGTGGACCAATCAGACAGGAACAAAGGTGAGGAGTGGACATAGTCACAGAGCGGGTGGCAACTCATGGGATGATTAGTAGTGACCAGTGAATCCAGGAATAAACTTAATAACATAGGAGTCAGACATTCACTTCAGGCATTCGACAAACTGATGTACAGCGACTTAACCATGAAACTGGGGAGAGGGGGAGGAGAGACAGGAGGGTGGTAGGGGGCTTGATCAAGCTAGTACAAAGAGAACAGTGAGGGGAGGAAGATGAAGAAACTTAGACAGGATTCGGGAACGATTTCAAGAAGAGGTGAGTTTTGAGAGCAGAGGGAAAGGTCGAGGGAGATGTAGAGTGACGAACAGAGGCGGGGAGGTCATTCCAGATAGAGGGAGCCTGATAAAAGAAAGAGCGTTCACCAAATTTTGTTTTAACCAGAGGGTCCTCCGGGAACCTGAGGATTCTTGTGTCTGCGGAAAAGCGTAGCTGTCTAGCGGGTGTGTAGGTGCGCATGGGTTTAGAGAGATATTGAGGAAGGGATTCAGCGAAGTAATGGTAGCAAAGACAGGCAAGCTTGTATTGGACTCTAGCACTAATGGGCAACCAGTGGAGAGAGCGGAAGAGAGGAGTGAAATGATCTGACTTTTTTGATTTACAGATGAGTCGAGCTGCAGCATCTTGCCAATCATGCATGCACAGTATTCAAATTGAATAGAAAACGAGCTTTCCAATGGTGCAGAATATGAACAAGTCATAATCAATACAATATGTATGTTCTTTAAAGACCTGTACCCTTGAGGTGTGCATTTTGAGAAAAATGTGTGTGGCGTTGTTCAGCAACATGTTTTGTCAATGTGACATGCTGGTAGTTGCAGCTTTATGTTGGTGGGCATGCAAATACCAGCTAATCAAATTCACTGGATTATGAAGTTTAGTTTGTTTGTGGTCTTTTCAGTAAAATTTAATGGTAAAATTCGTGTACTTGCCTTCCAACTGTATGTGTTATTCTCTCATGCACACACACTAGACATGACAACACCAATGCATGCAAACACACATGCACGTAACACTAACACACACATACACATGTACAAGATATAATCATACATACACATGTGCAACATTTACACAACACACACACATACACACACACGCACAACAGGCATGCACATGCAACACACACACATGCACAACACACACTGATACATACACATGTACAACACATACACACACTCATGCACAACAGGCATGCACATGCAAATGCAACATGCACACACACACATGTACAACACATACTGATACACATGTACAACACACACACACACACACACAGACTCAATACATACTGATACATACACATGTACAACACATATACATACACACATGCACAACAGGCATGCACATGCATATGCAACACAAACACAAGCACAAAACATATACTGATAGTGATACATGCACTGCACACACATGCACTACATGCATGCACATGCAAATGCAACAGACACACATGTGCAGCACCATGCTTCACCAGTAATATTTGTGGCCCAGGAGACCCAGGCAGTCCAGAGGACTCGCTTGACCAGTCGCTGCCGTCGCTGAGTGGCGGTCAGTCCAATGGTCAGTCCCCTCACTCCAACTCCAACCACATTCCCATGCAGACCAACCACTCGGGCAAGGTCAACAAAAACGCCCGGCACAAGAAAGGCAAAAAGGCTGTGCGGCATCGGTAAGACTGCATGTCTCCCCTCGTTTTTTCTCATGATAATAATATTCAAGACTCTAAGAATGTCTTACGTCATATCACACGTAATTCTTTTTATACGTCATTTTGACGCTATTTTATTCTTTGCTGAAGAAGTTGCCGAAAGGCATCGAAATATTCAAAGACGAAGTAAAAACAGAAAGTCATCTTGTTTTTTGTTTTCTTTTTCTTTTTTGAGAATTATATTCATCATCATCATCATCATCATCATCATCATCATCATCATCATCATCTTTATAATCATTTCATCCTGTTTTCTTTTTTTTTTTGTCATTAGAGAAAATTTTTCTTGGGAAATTTCACTCAAGGGAATGAGTGAGAATCCCTTGTGCTATTCATTTCAGATCGAATGGTTGTAACTAAATACAGTCTGCCCATTTGTCTGTGGATAGTGGAGTCTACATTTTGTTTTCTGTTTATATTGTTTTGATTACCTCCACCATTTGGTAATGGAGCATGAACTGGGCCTGTTTCTTGTCAGTCGGCAGTCTGCTAGTTTGGGTTGTCGTGTAGTGCAGCATTATGATGTGATGCAGACAGCTTCATGTAGAACAGAATATCCATCAGTGCAACTGAAACTGCGGTCAAGTGTTTGGATCCATTGCAAAGGGGCTTTCCAGAAGGAAAGTGTGTTGACTAAAATGGCAGTGTTCCCAGACAAGGATGATCTCTTCTTACTCCAATCAAGATTTAATTGTTGTCTCCATCTTGTTTGTAACTTGCAAGTAGGATTTGGCGTGAGGGTTGTGGCATAATATGGAGTTGCCTCCCTTAGTTCAGTATCTGACATGTGAAAGCAATTTTTATGATGCATTATTGTGTGCACCACTTTTCAAGGAATGAAAAGGGGGAATGTGGTGTAATGGGACTCTGAAAGTAATTGACCACATTTTGTACATGGGAGAGAAAAAAACACACTTTTTTCCAAAGGTTATAACATTTAGAAAATTTTGCTTTTGCCCCAAAAAGTTTGGTTACTGAGACAAAATATCATCACTGCATGAAAGTTTACAAAACCAGATGGACTAGATTGTTGAAGGAAGACTAAGTTTTCAAAGAGTAGAATGACCACAGGAAATACCTGAAACCAGGCCTCAAGAAGTTGCATAAACGTTAAGGTAGATTCTTTGGGCTCCTCTTCAGTTGATCAAAACCTCATGATAAAGTAGCATTTGATCACTATACTTTTTAGTGTAATATGTCTGCTTGTGACAGTGGCTGAGAAAAATATTGTGATGTTTTAGTGTAATATGTCTGCTTGTGACAGTGGCTGAGAAAAATATTGTGATGTTTTAGTGTAATATGTCTGCTTGTGACAGTGGCTGAGAAAAATATTGTGATGTTTTAGTGTAATATGTCTGCTTGTGACAGTGGCTGAGAAAAATATTGTGATGTTTTAGTGTAATATGTCTGCTTGTGACAGTGGCTGAGAAAAATAGTGTGATGTTTTAGTGTAATATGTCTGCTTGTGACAGTGGCTGAGAAAAATAGTGTGATGTTTTAGTGTAATATGTCTGCTTGTGACAGTGGCTGAGAAAAATATTGTGATGTTTTAGTGTAATATGTCTGCTTGTGACAGTGGCTGAGAAAAATATTGTGATGTTTTAGTGTAATATGTCTGCTTGTGACAGTGGCTGAGAAAAATATTGTGATGTTTTAGTGTAATATGTCTGCTTGTGACAGTGGCTGAGAAAAATATTGTGATGTTTTAGTGTAATATGTCTGCTTGTGACAGTGGCTGAGAAAATTATTGTGATGTTTTAGTGTAATATGTCTGCTTGTGACAGTGGCTGAGAAAATATTGTGATGTTTTAGTGTAATATGTCTGCTTGTGACAGTGGCTGAGAAAAATATTGTGATGTTTTAGTGTAATATGTCTGCTTGTTACAGTGGCTGAGAAAAATAGTGTGATGTTTTAGTGTAATATGTCTGCTTGTGACAGTGGCTGAGAAAAATATTGTGATGTTTTAGTGTAATATGTCTGCTTGTGACAGTGGCTGAGAAAAATAGTGTGATGTTTTAGTGTAATATGTCTGCTTGTGACAGTGGCTGAGAAAAATCGTGTGATGTTTCAGTGTAATATGTCTGCTTGTGACAGTGGCTGAGAAAAATATTGTGATGTTTTAGTGTAATATGTCTGCTTGTGACAGTGGCTGAGAAAAATATTGTGATGTTTTAGTGTAATATGTCTGCTTGTGACAGTGGCTGAGAAAAATAGTGTGATGTTTTAGTGTAATATATCTGCTTGTGACAGTGGCTGAGAAAAATATTGTGATGTTTTAGTGTAATATGTCTGCTTGTGACAGTGGCTGAGAAAAATCGTGTGATGTTTCAGTGTAATATGTCTGCTTGTGACAGTGGCTGAGAAAAATAGTGTGATGTTTTAGTGTAATATGTCTGCTTGTGACAGTGGCTGAGAAAAATATTGTGATGTTTTAGTGTAATATGTCTGCTTGTGACAGTGGCTGAGAAAAATATTGTGATGTTTTACAAGTGCAACAAGTTAGGTCAAGTCATTCATGGTTAATGTTTCGGATTAACCCTCCGGGTGTCAGACTATTAGTGCCCGAATGTCACAGTTTTTTTCCTGTTCACGGGTCATGTGCAGAAATAACACATACAAACTATATATCACTAGAAAGCTTATTAAATGAACTATATGTTTATTCCCAGAAATATGACATATATATTTATGGCAAATTGAAATCACTTCTGGAATGCTGCTTTAAATTATTTTTTAAAATCAAAGTCGTCTACCCACCTACTAAGGTACACTTTTATATGGAAGAAAGGTGACAAAAAGCACTTGACAAGCAAGCAAAAACATTATCCTACCCAAGAAAAAAAATCTGTAAGCATTGCTTGGCTACAAGAAACTTGGAAAGGATTCAAATATTATGAGTGCCCACGGAATGCTTTCTGTTAATTTTGGGGTACATGATAATTGTGGCCAACATAAGCATTCAAACTACAAGATATGTCAGCAAAACCCAGATGAAATTGTAAGGAAATGAATAAAGGTGAAATAAAAAAGTATCACTATCTACACACCTCACTTTTTACATTCATGATAAAGAAACTTTGTTGAGTTGATATCTAATCAGAAATGTGTGAACAATAATATAAGCTACTTCTGGTGAGTAAATTTTTTTAAAACAGTTTTGTAGCATCTAATCTAAGACTATTATAGAAGCATGCAAATGTAAAAAGTCAAAGGATTAAATGTCACTTTCCTTCCTGCTGTGAGCTTCAACATGCAAAATATCAAGACAGGAATGAGCAACTTTGCCTCAGCAATGAGTTCATCAGAGTTCAAAAAGCCAAGGTCAGAATAAGGCAATTCTGATATGCCACTATCAACAGAGACTGTTCAGTCATCCTCCTCTTCCTCTCCAGCTCCCTCTCGTCTGCCACGCTTTGGAATTCTTCTGTAGTGCTCCAACCTTGCTCACAGGCCAAATGGCATCCCACGTAACATCCTGGACAGTAGGTTCTCGATCTAATTCCGCCTTTCCCTCTGGTGGATGGACTGCAGACAACACATATCCTTTCCTTCTTCCCGAGATCGAAGTCCGAATCATTGTCGTTATCCTCAATCTCGACATCAGGATTGTCTTTGCTATCTATTACAGCAGCAAGAACCTCAAACGCACTTCGTATACATCGTAATCGTTCACTCTCGCCAGACATACTCGGCATTGTGGGCGGTCGAGCGCATGCTTTGTTTACATTATGTTTCCCTTGAATCGCTATTTCTAGAGCCTTCTTTCCATGATCAGTTACTCAGCCAATGAAAACCTGTGTCTCAGAGGAAATATTACTGCGCTGCCACGGTTTTGGCTACGTAGATCACAAGTAGTGCTTCGTCTCCTCTGTTTAGATCATAAACATCGACGTGCGCAATGGCAATCAGTACGCTAATTCTATGAAAAATTCTTTCAAAACAAGCGCATACTGTGCTGAAATTGTTTATGACACCCTTTCAAACGTATATTCTGACTAGATTGTTCTTGAAAACCTCTGAATCATACGAGATTCGTTGTAATTGACGCTCTGCACCTTCGCGGAAGTGAACGCACGTCGCCATCTTTGTTGACATGTTGCCCTCCGTGAGCGAAATAGGGGAGAAAACGATAACAAGCGCTTTTGTGGGTCCAAATATGTGTTTATTTTCTTCCAAAATGAATATTATTTCGAGAAATGATATAATCTGCCGTTTTAAGAACACCACAATATCTTTATCAACCACCAAAATTCTGAACCGACCAGGTCGGTTCAAGCAACCTGGCAACGATTCTTGAACCGACCAGATCGGTTCATGGCACTCGGATGGTTAATAATCAATTTTACATCACCTTCCCTCTGAGCTCATTCAGTTGATACAGCATCCTCGTTTTGAAAAGTATGTATACATGTCTGTGTGTGTGTGTGTGTGTGTGTGTGTGTGTGTGTGTGTGTGTGTATGTGTGTGTGTGTATGTGTGTGTGTGTGTGTGTGTGTGTGTGTGTTTCGTTGTTGTTGCCTTTTATTGACTAATTTTGAGACACATGTTTGAAATCATAACTGTTTCAATAATGCAGATGGTTTTACACTCTCTTCCATCTAGGTGTCAATTCATTTGGTTTTGAGGGTATCAGTACTGGATCATTTTCTTTCATTGTCCACCAATTTTTTTTACTTTTCAATTGTTTTTCAAATGGTTTGATTGAGTTTGAGCCCAGTGCAGCCAGATGTAGCTGCTGTTTGTTGTTTGCTGTTTGATAGTTCTGTTTTTATTGCATGGCAGCTGTTAGTATCTACGTGTGTTTGGGCCATTTGAAAATCATTTGTGATGGGTGAGGGAAAATTTTCGCTAGACTCCCTTTTTAAAAATATTATTCTCTCTCTCTCTCTCTCTCTCTCTCTCTCTCTCTCTCTCTCTCTCTCTCTCTCTCTCTCTCTCTCTCTCTCTCTCTCTCTCTCTCTCTCTCTCTCTCTCTCTCTCTCTCTCTCTCTCTCTCCAACACTTTAATTTTGGTAATCAATAATCCTTTTAGATATCAGTGTGTGTGTGTGTGTATGTAAGTGTGTGTGTGTGTCTGTGTGTGTGTGTGTGTGTGTGTGTGTGTGTGTGTGTGTGTGTGTGTGTGTGTGTGTGTGTGTGTGTGTGTGTGTGTGTAAAATATGCATATAAAGGACAGAAGTTTTGTTTTGATGGAGTAACTACAGGTTTGACTTTTTTCCCTTTCCCTTTCAATAAATCAAGATTTATGTTTTTAAAAAAAGTTGATACATTTTCTTGTTGTTTTTGTGGTTTATTTCTGTCTTTTTGGGGACAGTATTTGTTTAATTGGTTGTGTGATGTAGCATTTATTTGCAAAGAAAGAAAACTTTAAAAAGAATTATTAGCTTTTGTTATTTAGAGAAGTAGCCAACCACTTGTTTTAAACTAGTCTAAAATCTGTGCTAGATCGAAGAGTTGTCATAACAAGCTTATAAAGTTCCATACATTGAAACTCTGTTTTTTTGTGCATGTGCAAAACAATTCATAGGAGTGTGTGGCAGCAATGTAATAGTCTGTGGAGAGGATGGCAACAATGGCCAAATATTTCTCTCTATTCCACTTTACAGGTTTGAGATCAAACTACGAAGAGGGAGGGATGTAAGACAATGACTACCTCTGACTTAGTGGTTTTGCTGCTTTTTTGTTTTTGTTTTTCTGTTCTCTGACAAGAAACCCGCATCTCTAATTTTTTAGAGACAGAAGTGTAGTTTTTGCTGCACTGAATTTATTTCCCGTTCCAGACACCAACATCTTTGCTAGATTGCTTGTTGCATCAGTTTGCGGTGGGAAGCAGCCCAGTTGTTTCATTTTCTGTTGCATTTGGTGTCCCTTGTGTCTGATTCTCACGGCGCTCAATTGTTCTGATCCCTTTACTGAATAACCTAGAGCAGTTTGGAGTCTGTGGTGACCCAGCAGAACAGGACAGTCAAGCACTAGTGCTAGTGTTTGTAGACATATCTACACAGACATGCAGCTACTGATACAGAAATAAAACACACACACACACACACACACACACACACACACTGTCTGTCTCTATCTCTGTCTCTTTCTCTTTCTCTTTCTTGCTCGCTCTCTCTCTCTCTCTCTCTCTCTCTCTCTCTCTCTCTCTCTCTCTCTCTCATGTATATACAGCACACTCAAAGTTAGGAAATTCAAGTAGACAGCAACTCTACCGGGCTTGCTTGAGCTGTGGCACTGAGAATGTATCTACACAGACAGGCAGGTGCTGGTACCCGGAATGTATGTAACTGGCTTGAATTTCCTGCAAGCAGATACCTATCCTGCATGGGATGAGAGACACTGACCTGGTGCAACCTGTATGCATTGATGTACTTTGCGTACAGTTGATCCTGGATACCCAAGTCGGCTGTTCACACCCTACATCTTTCCTGGAAAGAGTTTGCATTCGGCTTTGTTTTAAACTGGCGCATCGTTGCATTTAATTTTTGTTTCAAGCTGACCTTTGTCTCCTTCTCTGGAATACTGGTTTTGGCTGCTTGGTTTTTCCTCCTTGCAGATTTCACCTATAAAAAAATAACACATAGACTTTGTTATGTTTTAAAATCTTGAAGACCGTTTTATATCTATGCAGGAAACTTTTATTCTTGAGTATCTGACACCTTTTTGTGTACTGCCATTATTTAGCAAACATGTGTAGTGTGAGTTGATTTTTAAACTTTTTTGAATGTAGTTAGTCCTATTTTCTTTTTCATTTTCTTTTTTTAGATAGGTATGCACCACACATTCGTTCATGAGAAGTATGCGTTGATGTTTAGAGTTGAGGGTTTCCACCAGTAAAATAGAGACAATGGCAAATGGCCACACTGTCAGGCTGTAGTTTCAAAATTCCCAGGAATGCATTCTGTCGTCTCTTTCTGTCCTTGCCACTAGAAATTCTGTTTGAAAGTAGACCAATAGTTTGCTTTTCTTTCGTGAATGACCTTCTGTTAAAGTAAAGATGTTATCTCCTTAGAATTAGTTTGGAAAGCCGCAACTGTGCAGTATTCTGGTGATGATGTTATCTCTTTAGGATTAGTTTGCAAAGCCGCAACTGTGCAGTATTCTAGTGATGATGCTATCTCTTTAGGGTTATTTTGCAAAGCCGCAACTGTGCAGTATTCTAGTGATGATGCTATCTCTTTAGGGTTATTTTGCAAAGCCGCAACTGTGCAGTATTCTAGTGATGATGTTATCTCTTTAGGATTAGTTTGCAAAGCTGCAACTGTGCAGTATTCTAGTGATGATGTTATCTCTTTAGGATTAGTTTGCAAAGCCGCAACTGTGCAGTATTCTAGTGATGATGCTATCTCTTTAGGATTAGTTTGCAAAGCCGCAACTGTGCAATATTCTAGTGATGATGTTATCTCTTTAGGATTAGTTTGCAAAGCTGCAACTGTGCAGTATTCTAGTGATGATGTTATCTCTTTAGGATTATTTTGCAAAGCAGCAACTGTGCAGTATTCTAGTGATGATGCTATCTCTTTAGGATTATTTTGCAAAGCAGCAACTGTGCAGTATTCTAGTGATGATGTTATCTCTTTAGGATTAGTTTGCAAAGCCGCAACTGTGCAATATTCTAGTGATGATGCTATCTCTTTAGGATTAGTTTGCAAAGCCGCAACTGTGCAGTATTCTAGTGATGATGCTATCTATCTCTTTAGGATTAGTTTGCAAAGCCGCAACTGTGCAGTATTCTAGTGATGATGCTATCTATCTCTTTAGGATTAGTTTGCAAAGCCGCAACTGTGCAGTTGTGCAGTATTCTAGTGATGATGCTATCTCTTTAGGATTAGTTTGCAAAGCCGCAACTGTGCAGTATTCTAGTGATGATGCTATCTATCTCTTTAGGATTAGTTTGCAAAGCCGCAACTGTGCAGTTGTGCAGTATTCTAGTGATGATGCTATCTATCTCTTTAGGATTAGTTTGCAAAGCCGCAACTGTGCAGTTGTGCAGTATTCTAGTGATGATGCTATCTCTTTAGGGTTATTTTGCAAAGCCGCAACTGTGCAACATTCTAGTGATGATGTTATCTCTTTAGGATTAGTTTGCAAAGCCGCAACTGTGCAGTATTCTAGTGATGATGTTATCTCTTTAGGGTTATTTTGCAAAGCCGCAACTGTGCAACATTCTAGTGATGAAGAAGTTACTGACAGAACTGAAAGTCTCTGGAACAGTCTGTGTTCTTGAGTTCACCCTGTAGTCTCTTCATGGTTATGCTCAGTCCTCCTTTTAGGGTCAGTGGAACTGTGCCGAAGTGACACATACGATGATGCTTGGATAAGCAGCACAGATCCTTCTAGAACACTATGCAATAGCTGGGTGAAATCTTACAGAGAAACTTGTAGAGTTGTTAACCAGTAAATGAGTTGAACTTGAAAGAGTGTTATAGAATTGATAGTTGATACCTTGCAGTGAGATGCTTAGAATTGGTGCACCAGTAAGGGGGGTAAAACCTGTTGTAGAATAGATGACATCTAGTGGCAAGATGCTTGGAATTGGTACACTGCTATACTGAATGCCTATGTGGCTGATCACTTGTGCAAGATATATAGACAGAGAGCTGCTGTATCATTGTGTCTTTCCCATTTTCTTAGATTAGAGGTAATGTGTATTGTCCCTCAAGTCTGTAACACTTGTTTTCATTTATGGGCTCTTCAATTAATGTCGCTGTTGTTAACTCAAGGAGTATGAGAAAACAAATTTTTTTTAAAGAGAGAAGCATCAGATCTGTACAGATTATGGAAGCAGTAAACAAAAGTATTATTAAAAAAACTTGTTTGTAAATTAATATCATACTCTTGATAAGGTTTGTTTCTGAAGCTTATTGTTGCTTTAATCATTTCCAAGCAAGTGCCATAGGAAATTGTGTTGTGTGTGTGTGGAGAGATGTCTCTGCTTAACACTCTTGTTGCATCATGGTGTTGACTTGTGCTTTTCTCTTCTGTTTCAGGGTGCCAGTTGATTGATAGGAGTTTCGGTGGAGAAAAAAAGACAGACATGATAAAACACTGGAGAGTAGCACCCCCCACCCCCACCCCCCCAGTCCTCACCCTTGTGTTCATCTACTGCCTCCCTCCCAACTTTCTCTCTTTCCATTTCCTCCCATCATCCCAATGTCACAGAGCCTGGTTTTCTTTCCTGTGTGGCACGTAGCCATCGCAGGTCTGTTTTCCTTGACAGATTGCAATGTGTTCCTCATGAGTGTGTGATGTTTGGCCATTTCATTGTCAACTCCGCCTCATGCAATGATCTGGCTAGAATCTCTAGTTCTTTCCTGGCAGTATTCCCTAGCTCTCATACAGAGGTCTGGGGAGGATGGTGAAATCAGTATGCTATGAGCTCATTGTATTCTCTCTCTCTCTCTCTCTCTCTCTCTCTCTCTCTCTCTCTCTCTCTCTCTCTCTCTCTCTCTCTCTCTCTCTCTCTCTCTCTCTCTCTCTCTCTCTCTCTCTCTCTCTCTCTCTCTCTCTCTCTCTGTGTGTCTCTCTCTCTCTCTCTCTCTCTCTCTCTCTCTCTGATTGTCTCTTATAGCCGAGACTTTTCTTTTGTGTTGTATTCAAAATTTTAATGTAGTTTTTATGAAGTTAGCTTTTCTCAGAGTGGATTTTAATTTATTCTATTATTTTTCTTGCCAAGGCATGAGACTCTTGTTATTTCAAGGTTTCTCTGGCAAATATCTGTCTCACACAAAGCCCAAGAGTGGATTTTGACATTGGGGGGTGGGGGAGATGTCAAGGATAATACACAGAACTGCAGTTTCACCAATGTGGGAAACGGACATTGCGGCATTGTGGATTTGACATCTCTCAGTGAAACAGGCCCTGCATTTGCCTTAGGAATGGCTTCTCTACGAAGATTCCCAGCCAGTCATGGAACCCAAGCAGCACCCACAGACTCTGCATCCATGGATGTTTGGAGTGACAGAACTTGCTGTTCCGTGGATGAGGAGATGCACCGCTGTCAGGCCTGAAGCAGGAGCAACATGTGTAGTTGTGTTTAGAGGGTTGTGTGCTAACTGTGTTTAATTTGGGGCATTTATTACCACAATTTTCCCGTCTCCATTGACCTGAACCTGTCTCCAGACACAGCCACCGAAGCCTGTCAGTTTTGTCCTGTGGAGAACTGGCTCCGTGTTCTGTGCACTGGCTCTTGTGTTGGTGTATATCCTTCTTGTCACAGTGGACTAGGCCTCCCTTGGTTGGCATATACCCTGCATTGGCATCTTGTGCACCTACCTAGTTCCACCCATGTCTGGCCAGCCTGTGTGCCTGCATGCCAGCTGCTGTTCTCACCTGCTATTAGAACGCAGCTTGTTATAACAGCAACAGAGAAAAACCTCAAAACTCTAGTGTTCTCCAGTTTGACAGGTCAAATATTAGGGACTGGGCATGCATGTCAATTTGGAAAGTGAGAGAGCTGTGGATTTCTTCTTGCTGCTCACAGAGAGTTGTATTTCTGTGAAATGCTACTTCCTGCGAGGGAACTGACCCAAGAGTCTGTGGGAGTAATTAGATCATGGAGCCTTTTCTTAATACTGGAAACTGAGCATCTTCAGCACTTATGCTACTCCAACCCTCAATCTCCCACCCCCATAATAACACCAGCCCCCCCCCCCCCCCCCCCCCCCCCACTCCATCCACCACCACCCCACTCCATCCACCACCACCCCATCTTCTCTCCTCACCTTCACCCCCAACCCTGTTCTCTCCTCTTCCCCCCACCCCACTTCCCCTCCCCTCCTTTATCCCTCTCCCATCCAGAGAATCTGCTAAGCTGCTTCAAACCTCATTACAGACTTACTCCCAAAAGGCTTCTGTGGTTGTAGCGTGGTGACTCTAGTAGAGGTTTTTCTGTAGCGTGATTGGCATCACTGTTGCTTGTGGTGTCAATCACTGAACATTGCAAAAGACTCCGTTTCTATCAGTGCCTGTGATGTTTTGTCCTGATGAGTTACAGAGAGAATGAGACGATGCCATCTGTACTTAAAATAATTTTTTGAAATGGATTGATTTCTCTCCTTGGCAGCCATCAATTACAATCAGAATATAATTTCCCTGCATGAGATTGAAGGCAATGACCTTTTAGCAGTGATCACACCCTGAGCATGTAAATTAATAATTGGAAGCAAGCATTTTTAATTTGTGTAATATTCTATATAGTGTTCTTTTTAATTTTTGGCTAGTGTAGCTCTTATACTTACTTGTTTCATGCTGATAAAAAGAGAAAGCTACAAAACAGAAGCATGTTGTAATTCTTGATATTGCCTAATATCCACTTAGGAATTTTTTTATATATTGTTCAGTAGGTTCAATGTAAATATTATATTTTTCTTTCTTTTGATTTAATGCCTTAATCATAGTAATTACTTTAATATATTATTAGAGTTTCATCACTGTTCAAAGAAGCATTTTCCAATTATTGTCTCAACAGTGTGTGATGAAATGAGTGCCACGTGTGCAATCATAATCGTCACTAGAATTGTAAGACTTGAGCAGTGTATGGGTGGACATCTCTGCACAGCAATACTTGGGTCACAATACTCTCCCCTGTATACCTGTCTCCCCTGCAAAGCCACATCCACACATAAACACATAAACAGTGTTCTTTACTAATTTGCTGAGAAGGGAGCCTTGTGATGACATATTCGTAATTAACCCCTTCACCACTAGATGTGATGTGTGTCACAGCTCTGTATTATTAAAAGTTGATGTAGCATGGATGTCATCTTTGCTGACATTTTTCTTCATGAGATTGTTTTTTTCAAACTTTAAGGAGGAAACATGGAAATTAAAAAGTTCTTGAAGGCCATAGGCAAAATGAATTATTTTCCTAGAATATAACTTTTTGTAGACATTGTTTGATCACATGGAATGGTTGATTAGTCGCAAAGAAAATGAAAATAAGGGTCACATTGTCAGTCTTTTGGCACTAAAATATTGGGTTTTAGAAAACTTTTTTCACAAAATCTTTCATTGGCAAAGCTTAATGCCATGGCATACTTGACATGATGCATCTTGTTTGGCTGCACGTGTCTGGATGTACAGGGACTACTTGTGGCATGCTGTTTCTTCCCCATGGTGCACCGTGTATCCTGGGATGAGGAAAACGCCTTGATAAGGCAGGCACATAGCATTGCTCATAATGACTGGTATACCTATCACAAGCATGCAAGATGACCAGCACTTATCACAAGACTTGCTCTATTCATCCGTATCATGGTACACTTTGCTTTGAAGAAAGGAAACCTTTGACCCACTTGATGACAGACCATAGAATGTTGACCAAAATGAATCTAGTGTTTTATTTTCAAAAATCAGATCTTTTGGGGTGGCATGTGTTTAGTCACTAATAGAGAAGCTCCAATGCTATGCTCATCATACCATTGGTATGGTGTGTTTGTTCCGATAACCTCCTGTACAGTTGACCTGGCTGGTTGGTGGGACTGTGTGTGTGTTTGCATGGATGCATGCATGTGGCTTTGACTGGTTCCGAGGCATGCATGGCCTGTATATTGATGTACATACTTGTTGACTCTCTTTGTTTTGAGGATGCTTTGCCAATGAGCAGCATTGTCAAAAGTCACTGGTTATGTGAAATAAAATCAGTTCACCACAAGCCTTTGTTGGCGTTGCTTCGAAGTGTGCTTCTAAATGTTGACCAAATGGCTGTAGCAGCAGTACGCTCCCTCCAAGATTCACCAGCTGGGACCTTTGGACGTGGAGCGTTCGGGGCCTGCTCCAGTAGCTCGACTACAGGCGGCCCCAAGCGGCAGTAGAGGGCCGTGGAGCTTTCGGGGCCTGCTCCAGTAGCTCGACTACAGGCGGCCCCAAGCGGCAGTAGAGGGCCGTGGAGCTTTCGGGGCCTGCTCCAGTAGCTCGACTACAGGCGGCCCCAAGCGGCAGTAGAGGGCCGTGGAGCTTTCGGGGCCTGCTCCAGTAGCTCGACTACAGGCGGCCCCAAGCGGCAGTAGAGGGCCGTGGGGCTTTTGGGGCCTGCTCCAGTAGCTCGACTACAGGCGGCCCCAAGCGGCAGTAGAGGGCCGTGGGGCTTTCGGGGCCTGCTCCAGTAGCTCGACTACAGGCGGCCCCAAGCGGCAGTAGAGGGCCGTGGGGCTTTTGGGGCCTGCTCCAGTAGCTCGACTACAGGCGGCCCCAAGCGGCAGTAGAGGGCCGTGGGGTTTGTCTGGGGCGTGTTGCTTAGCCCATCTAGTTAGCAAATAATAAGCCGGTGTCAACATTTGTCATACAGTCGACTGCCTTTAAAAAAAATATAATTTCATCATGTTGACACCGGCCTATTCCTTGCAAGATCTTGCAAGGTTCCTAGCGTAAGCAACGGGCCCCTAGTGCAGATGGGAACTTGTCCCTCTTGTTGGACAGCCTGCCTGCCTCATCCGCGTCACTGCATCCTGTCAACGACGGTACATAGAAAGACGTGGAACTTCGCCTGAATCTGCGAGGATGGGTGTTTAGAGTTATCTTTCCT
Organism: Theodoxus fluviatilis; assembly: GCA_034096865.1. Taxonomy (NCBI): domain Eukaryota; kingdom Metazoa; phylum Mollusca; class Gastropoda; order Cycloneritida; family Neritidae; genus Theodoxus; species Theodoxus fluviatilis. The sequence continues at coordinate 15,274 of JAWQFJ010002505.1, read as the reverse complement.
TAGAGGGGTGGTCACGTGACAATTATGACTAATGGAAAGAGGCGCGGCGGCGTCTTTTGCAGCGCCATTTCTCGCTCAACGTCCCCTGTGGGTTGGGGGTAAGAATAGGCCCACCACGTCTCCCTAGCTACGCCATTCGTAAGAGGCAAATAACTAGGGACACGTGATTTGATTTGCGTTTACTCTCAACTGTTCCAGTGATTTTCTTGCTTAATGGCCTTACATAGCCTACAAAGCCTGATAGGCCGTAAAATGACATCAATCAATCAATCAATCCCTGTCTTATGCCTTGTCCGTCACAGAACAGTGCATGCTTTCAAGACCTAATAATTTTTGGTTGAAGAAACAATTTTTCGATACTTGGAAAAGCTAAATCATTTTGTGCTGCATATGTATTTTCGGCTGTGCAGATCTAGTTGATGAAAAGACTTTCAGAAGTACATTTGAGATTGTTGATGCAAACACTGCAACAACTATCTCTGTTGAGGAATTTCCCAAATGATTACATGAATTAATCCACTTAATGGGACGTGCGTGTGTTCTTTTTTGGGCCCTACAAATGCACGGAAAGTGAACTTTAGAAAGAGAATCAACAGAATGCTCCCAATTAATAGGCAGGATTGGAAAACGACAAAAAACAACACTAGCGCACACACACGCAAGCACAATCGATGTTGGAATGAGCAATGCTTTCTGTGTAAAATGAGATGAGTGTGTCTCCGTTTATTGAAGCAGACACAAAAGGAACAGCCAATAGCGTTCTAGTGAGACCCCTGCATCTTGCAGCACTCTCAGTAACCCGAACCTGAGGCTCTTTACACAAATCTCGTTGACTACCTTCTGCAGTGTGTTATCTCTAGTGTAAGTATACTTGACATTGTTGAGATGAGAATGTCTCCAAACAGGACAAAGAAAGAGTAGGTAAAATCATCCGAAGACCTAGCCTTTGATCTTAAAGTCACTCAAGACAACTTTCAGTAGACAAACGTCAAGATATTTAGCACCCACTAGACCATGACTTCCACACCAGGTCGAGTTGAAAGCAGTTTTTTTTTTTTTTTTTTTTTTTTTTTGGGGGGGGGGGGGGGGGGTGTTTTTCTTTACGCCAAGCATAGATCGAAATATGACCCACACATTATATTCCAAACACAGATGGGCCGTTGTGACTCTCCTTAATACAAAGAAAGATAGTTAATTATTCTGCTGGAACACTATTTTTCTATGAACCCCTAGCTCCGTGAGGCTCCGTAATTTGGCTTGTGTATGCTTTCTTCCTTCTTTCGTGTTCTTCATCTGATGAATCCATCATGTACATTTCCCTTCGGATGATCTAAGCACTAGCATCTGCTTGCAACTGTGCAATCTCAATAATTACGCAAACAGGGAGTTATTCGCACATGCCACTTACTCAATCAGGTGCAAATGAAATGATCCATAGATACAAAAGACTTTGGGATAGCTGTTGGTTTTGTATTGTAAAAAACTAATCATTCTTTTTTGTAACAGTACTTTGTTACAAATCACACACTTCTTAGATTATCTAATATTTATATCGTAATTGACAGATATGAAGAACCGGTGTCCGAAAGCCCTTGTATCTCGATCAACTCAATAATGGACATCCCCCTTTCTACCTATCGCTGCTGGGAAATTTCGCCTAAATATTCGCTGCATCCAATATTCTGGATCAAGTCAAACCAGAACTACAAGTCTTAATGCAAAATACTCGTGCTTATTTTCATACCTCCAAATCCATAATAAGTGAAGGAGCAAACACTAGGCTGGTTACACCCATAGTCCATATAAAATTCACGCGTAGTTCGACAAGAAACGGGGAATTGATATAATAACAAGATCTTTTTCAGCATCTCACAGACGAAAAAACCAAACCCCCCAATCTACCGACATCATGTCACTTTCCACACCAACCTCTGTAGAAACAGCGGGAGCCAAGTAGCGCTCGCCCCCTAAACTAATCCAGCACTAGAATAGATTCTCAGCAGCAGAAAAAAATATCACAGAAAGTAAGGCACAGCCTAGAGAGGGAGGCCTCTCCTACTATTCAACCGTAGAACCCTAGTTTCTGGAGGGAAAGGAGGAACCTGGGGCATAACAAGACTATTTAGCTATGCGGAGGAGAAGGACGGCACATTATGAAAACGTGTAAAAGTGTTATATATCAGGAGAAACCGGCGCGACCATTTTCTTTAACCGCCTCAAAACAGAAAAAAACAAAACACGGCGGTGCTGAGGGAGCGGTCAGCGTGACGCAGTCACGTCGTAAGATTTGGGCGGAGTCCGTGTATCGCATATTTTGTTGAGATTTTATGAAAACTTTTAACTGGCACCGATGTTCTGGGTTATAGCATATGAAATCCTTCTCTGTTTTGAAAAAGGATAAACTGACGGAGAGCATGAATTTGACGATCAATACCAATACGCTTTTTTTGATTTTTTTTTCCTCTAGGCATTTTAAACGATTCTCCGAATAATCTATCTCACGTACCAACCAAGTAGGTAGTGTCCGAAGGAAAGGCCTTTATTTTTATAATTTAAAAACTTACTCTGCCCCTATTGATCGCTCTTCGTCATTTATCGATGGAGATTTAAAGACTAAATAAACGAACAGAATCCAATCCAGCATTCTACGCCTCCAAGCACAATCACCGAAGCGACATACCTAAAAAACCTATGATCCTAATCCTGTTACAAATGTCACTGGCCACTCAGAAACAACATCACATCTCGGTTTACCTGAGTAGCCTTCTAAAGAATAGGAAACCAAAACTTGACTATCGGAGTGAAAGCAGGGGCTGCCCGCCGACGCATCACTTACTATCATACACTGGCCTGTCTGAGCTGATGTGAAGAGCAGAATTATTTGATAGACCGAGCAAGAAGCGAAAAAGGAGAACACCGAAAAGCCAAACCACAACCTGAGATCTGCTCTATGCAGTAGCTGAAGAACCAACAAGGATATTTGAAGATGTGCATCATCGCACATAGAGCGAATAGTGCGGGTGAGAGGTAGGGTCCGGTCTACTACAGATACACTGGGGCAGGGGTCTCGACCACACCCGACCAGAGACTGAAAAAAAAGAACCTGGGATAGTTACCATATGTTCAGACGAAGAGGGGGAGCTCTACCACCCGTGGTCGCGTCGAACATGGGTACGCGGGCGCCTCCGCATAACACAGAGCCTTTAGGGGGTATCATAGGCAGGAGCCAACCTACACCCTGGGAACAACCTGGGCACTTGAGTCCCATTCACATCTCGTCAGTCATTTATCATGGGAATAAAATCATTATAATTGTGCCGTAGGTTTCTCCATCCTTATCCACGATCCTCCTAAGATCACTCTCCACTCCCGTCCAACAAGCTCACATACATCTAACCTCCTCACATCTCTCACAATCTCAGGGTGCAGCAGGTTGCCCGAGGACTGCTGGGCAAGCTGTTCGTCATCTTGGTTTAAAAACTAAATCCATTCTCAAGAATGAAGGGGAATATGACAGCGTCCTTTGATTCTAGCGTTTGAGAATTCTAGAAAGAGGAAGGCAGTGAATATCTTGCTTTATCGCAGGTTTCCTAATAAAAGTAATTCATTTCAGCGGCCTTCAAAGATCGACGTGAAGTTAACTTCTCTGAAGAGTAATTCGGTATCTTGTTGTTGTGGTTGCTCTTGTTGTGAACATGGTCATCGTTGTTGTCGTAGTCGTCGTATGATAGTTGGTATCATTGAAAATCATTATGTTGCTGTTGCTAACAGGGGCGGTAGCGACAACTATGCGGTACGGTGGTGCTGCTGCTGCTATTGATGACAATGCTGCTGCTGCTGTTGCTGCCGCTGCGGCTGCTTACACAGTGGCCAGAGAACTTCCACTTTCTTGATCACTGTCAATGCTATCTCTTATCGTTCATAGGAATACGTAGAATAGAGAGGAGGAGGATTCCCTCATAGAGGTTTTTCTTTCCCTTCATAACGCGACTCTCCTTGTTTCCTCTATTGCTTTGATCCCCATTTGGGTTGGGAGTAAGAATTTACACATTGTGTCCCTCTGCGCTATTCTTAAGTGGCGGATAACGAGGGAAATCTTGACTTGACTTGCTCTTAATCCACTGTTCGTGATCAATATCCCTACATAGACTACAAAGGCTGATAGGCCGTAAAACTCCATTGTTCATCATCATCATCATCATCATTATCGTCGTCGTCGTCGTCGTCGTCGTCGTCGTCGTTGTCATCATCATCATCATCATCATCATCATCATCATCATCATCATCATCATCATCATCATCATCATCATCATTTGTTTTGACGACGATTTGTACGGAAAAATTCAAGAGAAAAACAGTTAAATGAATACATTTTCTTAAAAGGCATTGTACCAGGCCATCGCGACTTCCCTGCCGTACCCAGCTTGTCTTACTGTCATCTACCACTACGCTGATGGTTCGCACACGTTTCCCATAAAGCAGTATGTGTGGTATCAACTCCTTCAAGCATGTCGGCTGTACGAAGTACGACGCTTTATCAGGCTGCGTCGTGAGCATGAAAGAAGCACATTATTGCATGAGTACTCATGCTCATCTGAAATCTGAAACGTGTGGATCGTGACAGAGCTATCGAGACTGGGACACCACCACCAGCCTCCCGTGGCGCCGCGATTATATCAAAGCCTTTTATGCGTGGAAATCTTCTTCATTTCCCGGCACATTTCATTCCTAAATGCATGGCGGAGATACGTGTATCTCTGTGCGGTCGTACAAAAGGTTATTTGGACGCGCTAATAAATCCTAACAACGATCTTGTTAATCTCTGCTTATCCATCCCGAAGAATCCTGACTTCCCCCCAAAATGGGACCTGCTTAAAGTTCGACCGATGTTCGTGTCTCACTTCTTCCTTGAAGTCTCTTTGAAACAGCTAATCCACTGATGAAATTTCATCCCCATTGGCATTTCGGATTCCTGCTGTTCCCAACCATAAAGGAAGGATGCTCTTTATTACGAAACGTATATTCATTTATTCTGAGACCAGAGAGGAAAATCGCAAAGTTTTAAGGTCTCTTGCCCAGAAGTTCTCTCTTAACTCTGGTCGCGCACAACAGATGGGTGGGGGTGGAGGTGGGGATGAGGGTGGGGGATGGGGATGGGGGTTAAGGGTGAGGCTGGGGAGTGGCGTTAGAGGTATGGTGGAAGGGAATGGGTGGGGTGAGCGAAATAGAGAAGTCTCTTTCCTTTCCAACAGCTGGAATTGCATTGCAGGCAAG
>JAWQFJ010002505.1:0-5000 GCA_034096865.1 Theodoxus fluviatilis | reverse complement strand
ATCGCCAAGGTCACAGGACCTGATTAGAAAGATCAAGTCAAGTCTTTACTTCCCTAAGTCATTCGCCGTTGACGCGTCGCGCAGGGAGAAGCGGTGTGTGTTTTCTTACCCCCAACCCCCGGGGGTTCAGACTAATGGCTGCACACAGAAAACGCACGTCTTGCAGTGAAGAAAGCTTCACATCTCTGCAGCATCGAGTGAAACAAGGGAGCTGCTTGCGACGTTGCTATCTACATTAAGTGAGCAGGGATCAACTTGTCAAATTGATTTGATTGGCATATCGCTGCCGCCATCTTGCCACACAGGTTGCAACATTAAAGAAGGATTAATAACAGACCATTACCTGTGGAGTCCACACACTGTCTTCTCATTACGGAGCTGCAGTTCACGTCAGCTTACCTCTGGTATTCGGAACGCAGACCCCTGCATCCCCAATGTTGCCACCCGTTTCCGGTCCTCTTGCCTCGGGGGCAACAGTTGACCATTAAGGCTTCCTGACTCGATGTACATCAACCCATTAGTCTCTCCTCCTCCAACACCCACCTGATAGGCAGACAGGAGTTTTTGACCTGTGATACGCAATCCCATAGTTAATTAACAGAGCAGCGAGCTCAGTGTCTGGTGATTTCATCAAATCTCACAGTTTGTAGTCAAAATTGACGTCGGGGTTTCGACTACTGATTGATTCAGCATGTACGAATGGATAATAGTAGCAGTCACATCTTGCATAGATCGCCATTGCGCCTCTGCACGTGTTCCGGACAGGAATGGTTTATGGGAAAAATTAATCTCAAGACAGCCATAAATGGGTGCGTTACCGATTGTTTTTCTGTCTTTGAGGTGTGGACAACCCAAACGCACCCGTTCCCACGCTCAATGAGTGCCATAGAGATCGGGAAGAGACATCGGCGAGGTTTGGAATGTTGCGATGTAAGATTCTTCCAAACACGAGACGTCGTGAGTGCCTTGCTGGACAAGGAGTACTAGTAAAAGCTGACTTTGACAAAGTTAGACATTTAAAGTTCGCAACATCACGTTAGACTGCGTCAGTTATCAACACCCCAGACGTCTGTCAGATGCAAAGTAGTTGAGGTCTATGTTTATTATTGCTTTATCGTTTGTGCTTCATCATATAGATTTCCCGTTTAAGAAGCCACAGCTCAACACTTAGAAAGACCGTCTGATTATCTAATAGCAAAATATTTCAAGGAAACCTACATGTATTGAGGAAAAACAGTTCCAATTGAGTACAACAGACGGCCGGAGCAGCTCGAGGATGGATGGATGGATGGATGGATGGATGGATGGATGGATGGATGGATGGATGGATGGATGGATGGATGGATGGATGGATGGATGGATGGATGGATGGATGGATGGATGGATGGATGGATGGATGGATGGATGGATGGATGGATGGATGGATGGATGGATGGATGGATGGATGGATGGATGGATGGATGGATGGATGGATGGATGGGTGGATGGATGGATGGAGAGATGGATGGATGGATGGATGGATGGATGGATGGATGGATGGATGGATGGATGGATGGATGGATGGATGGATGGATGGATGGATGGATGGGTGGATGGGTGGATGGGTGGATGGATGGATGGATGGATGGATGGATGGATGGATGGATGGATGGGTGGGTGGATGGATGGGTGGATGGGTGGATGGGTGGATGGGTGGATGGATGGATGGATGGATGGATGGATGGATGGATGGATGGATGGATGGATGGGTGGATGGATGGATGGGTGGATGGATGGATGGATGGATGGATGGATGGATGGATGGATGGATGGATGGATGGATGGATGGATGGATGGATGGAGTTTTAAATGATATCAGCCTTTGTAGGCTAGATAAGGCCATTGGGCACGAACATCACTAGAATCGTTTAGAGTAGGCGCAAATCAAATCACGTTGTCCTTAGTATTCGCCTCGTTACGAATCGCATAGGGAGACGCGGTGGGTCTATTCTGACCCGCAACTTAAGTGCGTTTGAGCAGCTCGAGAATTATCTAATTTTCAACCAAACTCGTCCTGGGGTGCTCAGAAATTGACAAGTTTGAAGAAATTTTATTCGCACATCGAGAGAATGTGTTCTCTCACTTTTGATACTCATTCACTGAAAACTGACATTATCGCAGAAAACCTCTTTTAAATTATTGTAAAATTTAATCTGAGAGATTCTCAGAAGGAAATTATGTCAGGAAACGACGTCATTTTTCGCCCATTGTCTTTCTTTGTCCCTCTGATTTCATGAATAGGCTGGATGATAAAACCAATCTTCACAGAAATGTGTTTATCATGCTACAATTTAAATTAAACTTTGAACGAAAATAGTCATTGCAACAACTCTAAAGTTGACCTCTCCCAACCTTCTGTATTAACAGTTTACTACATAAATTTACCCCTTCTGCTCAAGCTGTTGAGTCAGCAACCTTCTTGACATTCTCAATGATGAAGACCATCGTCTTATTCGATGCAGTTGACTCATCGTTTGCAGAGAGGAAGCCATGTAATAGGGACCTCTCCCTCTCTCTGTCTCTTTCACTCTCTCTTTATCTCTCTCTCTCTCTCTCTCTCATATATGCGGAGTACAATACACAGCGAAAGACCATCGGCGCCATTCATGCTTTTACTGGAAATTACACATCCTGGCGGACCAGAATGTATGCCACCTTCATCAGTTAGAACCTACATGCGTGGCTACTGACAGCGTTCAGCACCAACTCCATCAGCTTAGTCAGGGCGGGTAGCAGCTATGCCCTGTGCACCAGGTTGAATTCGAGGCTATGAAGCTTGCAAAACCCTTCACCAACAGCGGCTTGATCTGGGACCAAGTCAGCACTGACAGTCACTAGTGCGTGCATGCGTGCGCATACTTTTGTGTATGCATGTTTGTGAACGTATGTCTTTGCGTACATGCGTGCTTTCTTGTGTGAGTGAGTGTGTGTGTGTGTGTGTGTGTGTGTGTGTGTGTGTGTGTGTGTGTGTGTGTGTGTGTGTGTGTGAGAGAGAGAGAGAGAGAGAGAGAGCTTGTCCGTTATTCTGTGTGCGCCTGTTCATTCGTCCGTGTGAATACGTTCGTCTGTGTGTGCGTGCGTGCGTGCGTGTGTATGTATGTGTCTTTTCATTTGTGTTCAACCATCCATACGTCTGTGTGCATATGTGTTTGTGTGTGTGCGCGCGCGCGCGCGTGCACGCGTGTGTCCAGACTTAGCAGGGTAGATGTCAGTTTACCTCCTGTGCACTCCTATAAAGTTGAAAAACATTAGAGAGTACGACGTAAAAGCGATGTTTCGTTAAATACTCTCATGTTGTGTTCAGAATCATTCCATATCGACAAGTTTGTTACTAGTAAAAATTCACTGTGTTGTGGTTTCAATGTTATGAATTGAAATAAGGGCTAAGATCAGAAGGAGAAACGGAAAAGTAACCAGTGACTTCCATAGCTATAGTCTAGACTCCTTTTCCATGTTAAATAGACATGTCTTGAAATTTCAAGAGCTGCAGGAAAATGTTGAGCGTAGGGGTAGCTTTAAAAGCCTTTTCTTCACCACCAAGCTGCCAGATTTTCCCTGCTGGGCGCTTTCCATTGCAGTCGCCCGCGCATGCGTCGACATAAAAATTGATGATGTGGAACTATTTACAGAAATGAGGGTGTTCCGATGACAGATTGCGCGGAGGTTGTTTGCTTGGGAATACGACACACGACATGAATCTTGAAATACCCTCATCGAAACAGAGTGGGGGAAAAGCTCCATGATTACGACTGCACACCCACGTGTGGATGCTATCTGTGCGGCATGCAATTTCATCGCTGTACCCGCATGTGGATGTAGTTTCTTCGACCATTATCCTCGGCATGTACCGACGTGGTCTTGCACGGCGAGAATCACGTTGCAGCGCCTCAGCTGGCCACTGCACCGCCAGTCGAGCGAGTTAGAGAACATATGGGTTTGCCGTGTTCCCCTGTCGTTCATTGCTAGAGAAATATTTGGAAATGTACTAAATGGATAATGAAAGATTGTGTGATTAGTCGGGTGAAGACAACGCTTTTGGGCAGCTTGTTAAAGCGAAGATAAAGATATATATATTTGATTACAGTTTTGAAACAGCCAAAATCTTCAATATATTTTTTGCCCCTTCCCACCAAAAATATGTCAACTGGAAGTAGTAAATGTTGCCATGAAGTATGCTTTTTCTGTCTGCATAGTAGGGTTTTTTTTCTCGGCCTTGGACGTGAAGGGATGCGTATCTATATCTGTAACTGCTTTCATAGTTTTCGATTGAGGATTGATGTAATTCGACGGCAAAAAGGCACTTTTAAATAGAGATGGAATGACCTGCACGACAAAACACTGAACAACTCATCGCAACATTTTCTCTGTATGCCGTAAGAAACTGAGATTCTCTTTAAACATGCAGAAAGAAATTGTTCGCAAGCAGAGTGAAAAAACATAATACTATGCTCTGGATTCCAACTATTTCCTCACGTACAATGCAACTTGGCAACTCTAAATTCTCAAACTGTATGATGATAATGTGTGTGTGATTTTGTGTGTGTGTGTGCGCCTAGAGCTCCACTATGCCCTCCATAAATGCTTCACTACGAGTAAAGCTCTTTTTTGACTGTGTGGAGGAAGTGCGCCTTATAAATAAACATATTATTATTATTATTATTATTATTATTATTATTATTATTATTATTATTATTATTATTATTATTATTATTATTATTATTATAACACGTTTTAAGCAAACTCTGCATGTGTCAATGACGCAGCATCTGTAACAAAGAAATGCACAGTCTGTTTTGATATTTAATTCAAATGCGATTTTTGTTCTCTTGGGACGCATACTCGTTGCAAATATATCGTGATTTGTATCACGTCATAGGTTTTCCCTGATGAATTCAACCGTACTGCAGTTTTCTCACGAGTTTTCCGATCTCTCTCTCTCTATCTCTCTCTCTATATCTCTC
>JAWQFJ010002504.1:76077-79294 GCA_034096865.1 Theodoxus fluviatilis | reverse complement strand
CGCAACACACCTCTAGTACTAAATTGCCCATCGGGGCCGTTATTCCCACTTACTGTCTCAATCACGTCCAGCGATACGGTGCTTTTCACTGCATCACGATTTCCTGTGTTTCAACATTGCCCTGCAGTTCCAAAAAAAAAGAAAAAAAAAACAAAAAAAAAAAAAAAACAAAAAAAAAAATAAAGCAAATCCAACAGGTTTCCTAACATAAACGCCATTTTCCCCACGCGCACAGAACTATCTCGACCTCGAGAGAAGTTTTTGGATCAGCTTGCCTAGGCTTCGTTAACTATAGGGAGGGATTAACCATGAAGTTATCCGTTTATACGATGTGACGAAAGCTTGAATGGTCTTTTCAACGACATGTTTACAGACCGCTTTTCCCGGTCAAAGGACACCTACGTGTATTTTGTTAACCTACCTGTATTTCTCAATCTCCAGACTAAGACGTAAAGAAGTATAGCGACAACTTATTTTCACATACTTAAACAAAAACTTGCACAGACCTCACAGGAACAACGTGATCGTTGTTTGCGAATCCTTGAGATGAAAACACTCAAGGGACGCTACTCTGCTTCAAATAGCAGCCGACACAGTTAAGCTGATGCGTTTGACAGGGATAAGAAAGAAACAATGGCGAGTACACAAATTCTTTCCAAAATTACAAGCACATATTCTTTCATCAGTTTTTCCAGTACACTTATAAGTTCCAAGGAAGCGCGTCCTTGCCGACAAAAAAGTCCAAGTCAGATACAGCTTCCAGCGTGTCGGTCCACTCAGTGCAATTAGCAGCATCCCTACATTTTTCTCTTTTCGTGCAGTTTTCTAATCTGCAGGGGAATTGGGCGGGGGTATTATGTAACTACGAAGAATGAACCGTGTATCTGAAGACGGATGCCATCGACCATTTGGGCGGAGAAACACTTCAGTGACATCACAGCAGAATCATCCGTCACGCCTGCATTACCTACTTCACCTCTACGCATGCGCTGGACGTTGTTCTTATACGGGCGCACTCTCGGAGCCATATGGCGCCCATCGGAGGAAAGGGCTGAGGTAGGAGGGGCTCAGTTGCAGGACGACGATAATTCTCCCGAGGAAGGCACAGAATTTCGGCAAGTAACCACTGTTTCCTCTCGTTGTCGCTCCCGGGCGCATTATCGGTACTAGGACACAGATGGAGACCTGCTTTCCAAGTGCCCTGTGATTATCCTTGTGTTCGCGACCTGTTCTTCAGTCTCGAGATCCGGCCTCAGACCACGTCTCTTCGGCTCTGCATCTAATAATTCTGAATAATTCACAACACCAGACTGGGCCAAGAGTCTAACTAGATTGGGTGCCCCCCACCTGTCCGACGCAATTTAGAGGACCAGTACTATTAAAGTCTCGCCTCATGTTGCCTTTTAGTCAATTGCAAACAAGAGTAGTAGGCGTTCGCTGCGAAGGATTCTTCTCGTCTGGCCGGGTATGTGCAACGAAACTTTGTTCAAGCCGGTAGCACTAGTTCAACTGCAGAAGGAATTTTGTTGTTTTTACCTCTGGGTCGCTAACCTCTCGGTTGAGCAATTAGACTGCCTCGAAGTACCTCTGCAGGCGTTGTAAGTGCTGGTTGTGGAAGTGCTGGTTGGCAGATGGAAGTCTATGGACAGGAGGAAATTAAGACACTTAAGTCTTAACGCAAGACTGTGGAATTCGTGCAGGACGTGGACGTGGGGCGAGGGCAATTCAGTAGCAGGAACTCATTTTTCCTACGTTGCCTAGGGGGAGGGAATCCTGTGATTGGGGCAGACCATGTGGACTGTGAGACACTCCGAAGATCTGCAAGCGATACAAGTTGCCAATAATCATTATTGATGGAGTCGGCTACCAGGTAGGGATGCTGGGGGGGCTTTGAGGGCTAAGGGTCGTTGCTGTTCGCGGTCGTTGAATTTGACATCTGTCAGCCAGTCTTAATTGTGGGAGCGGAGTAGGATTCCACTAGCAATCTGGTATAAATAGCCATGGCATCATTCGTCATGATATGGGGCATGCTCATCACCTTGAAATGCCTTGCTGTGTCACAAAGTGACCCCTCTAACTACTCCCACTCACACCTCGGGTGTGTCGACCTACGAAGGCGGTGAGCCCCGTCACTCATGACTGCTGCCCATTTCTTCTTTGGTCTTGATTTTATAAACACCCCATTAGTGCTGATCTGCTGAGCAAAGCAAATGTGCAAACGTCCTCCTGCCAACTGTCATATGACTAGAATGTTGGTGCCTAAATATGTGGATGCAGTATATGAATTTCATTTCTGGCTGTTTCTACAGAAATGGCAGAATCATGAAGTTGTATTTTTATGCTGCAAGTGAACTGGCGATAATCTTTGATACCCTGCCAAAGCATACTTCTTCATTGTCTGCTGCACAATGCTTGTTATCATGCTGCCAGTTGAGTAATTTTCTGCATCTGCCACCCCTTACTTGTTCCCCTTGGGCCAATCACTCATTCACTTAGTGTAAGCTGGGGTCATGCTTACTATGAGCACACAGGGTTCTGCCTTGTTTGACACACGCACTGTTTACATAGGGGTAATTGGGGTGAAGGTCCTCAGTGCACTTTGGGTCAGTGTCACAAATGGCCAGAGCTGCCCCCCCCCCCCCCCCAGCTCCCCCCCCCCCCCCCCAGCTCCCCCCCCCCCCCCAACCCCAAGCTGCTGGGCTTTGAGGGCCTGCTCCAGTTGCCCCACCTGGGGCAGCCTCATAGACCACCAAGAGGAAAAGAATAGACCATTTAGATATGTGTATTATTGGATGATTTATGGGATGATATCACTCAGCATGTGTACACATGTAGACTTATGCTTGTGCACTTGTCCTACAAGTGCACACTGCCACCCCTTTACCTCCTCACTACCTTCTACTCGGATTACTTAATTGTCTCTTACTTCTTACCGTGGTGGCTCTTGCTCTAATCTGCAGCTCTGATGATCCTCTGTTGATGATTCCAATCTTGTGTGTCATTTTCCAACCTAGTGGTATATGGCCCGCCCCTCTGTGCCAATCCCCCTCAATGCCTAATCCTCCTTTGTTCCCATCCCCCTCACCCCACCAATTTCCAAATGACCTGACCCAACCCAGTGCATCTCAATCCTGTGCATCTGCACTGAGCTTATGGCGTCTTTCCTCACTTGATCCTGCCTGCTTCCACAGATTGTCATCTTAGGCCTTGATATTTT
>JAWQFJ010002504.1:68577-71077 GCA_034096865.1 Theodoxus fluviatilis | reverse complement strand
CATCGTGTTTATGCAAAGGTAAAATATTAGAAAATGTAGCATCTTATAGAATATATTTCATGATTGTGCTGTAACTTGACATCATGGAAACGTTGCCAAAAATTATTTCTGAATGTTGACTGCCCCTTGCTGTAGGCTGAAACGGTAGAGAGGTGCCTCATGCTGCATAGGGGCTGCAGTTCAGCATTTAGAGCACAAGCAACTAGCAGTGGAAGTCTCTGAAGATGCATAGATCCTGGAGATGCACATCCGGCAAGGTGTGTTAATTAACTCCTATTGTCTCTCCCCTCTCAGGAGTAAAACTGGACACCTGTGAGAGCAGAGATGGCACCCTGGTGTGCAGTGAACCTTCCATTCAGCCATGAGCTGGCATGAAGTTAGAATACTCCCCAGGGAGTGGAGGTGGTACTGGTACCCTGAGTGTGTGTATCACATCTTTGATTGTTTGCCAGATACCAATGAAGAATTGACTCGGAGGACCAATGATCTGGGTTTAAGTGTAAAGCATTTTGAGCCTCATATGTGGCTGAGAAGTTGTTATATAAAACCAGTGTTTGTAATTTGCCTGTGCTGGTTTTTTTGTGCAGGCGACAATGACTGCGGGAAGACCACGCTCATTGCCAAGCTGCAGGGGGTGGAGGAGCCCAAGAAGGGGTCGGGACTGGAGTACTACTACGTGGACGTCAAGGACGAGTACAGAGATGGTGAGTGTTGCTGTCCTCCTGCAAGGTGTGGCGGTGCACAGCAGCTTGTGGAGTTACTGCTTGTCTTCACCTTGATACAGCTTTATGTTCTCCTGTGCCGCCTTTGTTTTTCTCCCTCTCTTGTGCTCCTGAGACTTTTCCACTGTGCATCCTCGGATTTCAGCTTTGAAAAAAGGAGCGTTTCCTATGGGACTAAATGATTATTGGACACACTGATAGTTGAACCCATTCAAGACACAGTATTTTAGTACATGTATCCTATCCCTGGAATTGCAAGAAAATAGATTATGCATTTTGAAAAATCATATTGGGAAAAGAACTAAACATCTGAAGCTATAAAGTTATGTCTAGTTTCATGAATTTGATTTTCCCCTTACAAGAAGGAAAATTATGCAAATGGGTGGCATCTTCAACAAGTATTTTCAGCACATATCATCATATAATGCAAATGGGTGGCATCTTCAACAAGTATTTTCAGCGCATATCATCATATAATGCATGGTATCGCAAATGAGTTGACAATCCCCATACTTAACAGTGTGGAAGACTTCAGACTGATGGAGCAATGGATGAAAAAACAGGATTCACAGCATCGTTCAATCACACGATTTGCTGCCACTAGCACTAGATATGGCATTGAGGAGATTTACCAGTCTTTTAGTTGCAGCAGTGTTGAACATGGGAATAGTTCCCTACAAATGAGTTATCAGTATCCTTGTGGGGCAAGCAGGATTTCAGAGCTGTTGTGATGAATGTCACCAGCCTGACTTTGAGGAAGTGATATTGCAGCCTGTGCTCTGAAACAGGAAATGTAACTAAGAAGTATTATCATTATTATTGAGTAACAATAGTGAATAATCAGATCTGACATGTCTGCTTCGTTTGAGGTGAATTTTACAGAAATGGGAATTTCAGTTCTATGCCTCCTCCCAGTACCTCCTGTGCATCCCCTCCCAAATTATCTTCTTCTGCCAATGGTTTCTCCACTTTGTCCTCTTCTGCTGTTTACACACACACACACACACATACACACACACACACACACACACACACACACACACACACACACACACACACACACACACACACACACACACACACACACACACCACACACACACACACACACACACACACACACACACACACACACACACACACACACACACACACACACACACACACACACATACACACACACACACACACACACACACACACACACACACACACACACACACACACACACACACACACACACACACACACACACACACACACACACACACACCCACACACACACACACACACACACTCACACACACACACACACACACACACACTCACACACACACACCCACACACACACACACACACACACACACACACACACACACACACACACACACACTCACACACACACACACACACACACCCACACACACACACACACACACACACACACACACACACACACACACACACACACACACACACACACACACACACACACACACACACACACACACCCTTACCCTTAAAACACACACACTCTCACTCACACACACACACACACACACAAACACACACACACTCTCTCACTCTCACACGCACACACACACACACCCCCTTAAAACACACACTCTCACTCACACACACACACAAACACACACACACACACACACACAAACACACACACACACCCTTAAAACACACACACACACTCTCTCACTCACACACACACACTCTCACTCTCACACACACACACCCCACAAAGCAAACACACACACACACACA
>JAWQFJ010002504.1:56077-63577 GCA_034096865.1 Theodoxus fluviatilis | reverse complement strand
CCCTGGCCCACAATGCATCGTAAACATGGCTGCCGCTTCAACGCTAATTCTCTCAGTTAGTTTATGTTTTGCACCAAATCGAATAAATTCGACTTCAATCAAACAATCAGAGAATGCCCATGAGTGAATAAACTCAACATTATGCTGCGACCGAAAAATAGTGGGCGAAGAGAGCAGCTTTCGGCTGCACGCACCTCGAAAATACTTCGCGGTCAAGGTCGAAAGTCTAGTTCTACTTCGTCAACGCCTGCGTTGACAGTGCCATCGCGATCGCTGCCTCCTCGTCCCTCCATCTCAACTGCCTCGATTCCGGAAGAAACTTCAAACACATCGGCATCAAGGAGGAAGATACAGATGATGCAGGCAGAAGCGAAGCAGCCGATTGAAACCGATCATAAGTGGGTCAACGTGCACTTGACTTAGATCAGCTGAGTGAACTAATGAACGATGTTCTTTGCCCGAACTGTTTTCGGTCTGGTCTCACCTTCAGCATACTATACGATAAAAACAATGGCTTAGCCAGCAAACTTTGCTTGAAATGTGGAGCCTGTGATGCCAGAAGAATGAAGAAAGCTAATGTGGCAGCCTCTGTTCAGGCATAGCAACAGCGCCTACACTATGTGGCTTCATGCCTTCAACTCAAGGCATCAGAAGAGGAGGCTTCAGGAGGAAGAAGAAGGGGAAACCTATGGTGCTGGAATGGCAAACTGACTTGTTGTTGACTCATTCACAGCATGTGTCTCTCTGAAGTTGCCTTTATTGACCTTGGCATTTCCTGTGTAGTAGTAGGGCTGATCCTTTCCTCTTGAGCATGAACTTTTCCATCCCTGCATTTTTTTGTACTGGGGACTGACTCACTGCACAAAAACACTAAAAACTGGAAACTGTAAGTTCAGTTTCATTTTTTAGCATGTGTAGTCCTGCTGGATGAATGTATGAATAAATGAAACAAGTTTTAGCCATGATGGATAGTTTTAGAAGGACTTATGCATGACTAAAAGTTGTTTTTGCCATTTTCTCAAAATGTGTTTTTTTCATAGAGTTCAAATCAATTAATTACTAAAACTCATCACAGGATGATGATGATGACTTGTAATTTTGCAGGTATGTTACATGTATAATAATTTATGAACATACAGACACTTTTTGCTGTGAACTGATTATTTGGCCAGATATGATTTTTTTCTTTGATGTTGAACCTACTTTATCTGCAATTCGGATATTGATGTGGAAGCAATAAGTACATTTTTTTTTACTTTTTGCATTACAAACATAATCTTCTGTACATTTAAAGATAAAGAGTGTACAATTTTAATGCAAAAAGAATTTTCAAGAAATATCAAGTAGTTAAGAAGTTATAGAAATTTAAAAAGATACAGAAATTTGCATATTTTTGCATGTTAGGCGGCCATTTTGGATTACCCATAATTCTAATTACTGTCAAACTTTGATGTTTTGATTTACTGTTATGAGTTCTTTCATGCCAATGAAACAAAAAAAATTCAATAAACATATTTAAAAATTTCATGCTTCCTAGTAGTGTCTTGCCTTAAGCTCGGTCTGATCGGGGGCGACGCGCTGCTGCTGTGCCCTGAGTGAGTCACAGTCTTTTGTTTCCCTTTCTTGCGATGACGTCGTTAACGTGTTGATTTCCGCCATTATCTCGTGGTCAGTGGCATTTTTCTTTATCGGAGTTCTCACTGTGATTCTCAGTTCCACGTCAGCCAACCCCGTGACGAGAGCCTGGCGGTAGGTAGAGTCAATGAGGCTGTCGGGGAAGCTGGGTTCTATTGACTGCCTCGCCGCCAGCTTAATGCGCTCTCTTGTGTCCAAAAGCCTCATCATGAAGGTTGTCGCCGTTTCATCCGCCATCTGTGACACCTTAGCTGGAATGGCGAAAAGTTCGGTGGCTGAGGGTTCTTTAATATGTTGCTGAATATTGCGGCAGGATTCCCGCAGGTCGAGTTGAGCCACTTCCAAGTTGTGCCTCATAGGCATAGCAGGTCCGCTGGCATCGAGTTCACCAGCGCTTCCCTTATCTCGTGCTCAGAATAGCCTCGCCTGGAGGCTGATTCAATCTGTCTGTTGATGCTGGTATAGCTATTGAATTCTATTTTTAGCTCCAGGCGGACAGTGACGGACATTCGCTTGTCTTGTTTAGGGGATGTTTTCGTGTCACTCTTGTCCGCCATAAGCAGTTTCTGAACACGGATGATCGTTGCTTGGTCTTCCGGGTAAGAGAGCTTCATGATGCCCTCTGTCACGGCCGCCGTCAGCTCATGATCGTTGAGAGCAGCAGTCCCCGTGATACCCATCAACGTAGAGACGGCGATCTTCATCTGATGCGATGCCCGGCACTCCTCCGCCAGTACTTGCATCCGTGCATCCTCCATCTTGGTGCAGGACAGTCGGACGAGCCCCCAAAATGTAGCCTGCGCTAGCACAAAGGGCAGAACGCAATCTTTCCTCAATCAGCTCCAAACGACAACTGTCCAATTTTTCCGCGTGTCCGCCACCCGCACTGGGAATTTCGTTCACGCGGTCAGCGCCGGCGGTGTGCACGCACACAGCGACCATAGTACCAGTTCACCCCATTGCACAAGGCAAGGAAGAACCCCTTGGTGAATGAACGCCAGAGGAAGCAGAGGATTAAACGGGCCCAAAACCACAGAAGATGGACAGCAGACGACTGGTCTAAAGTCATGTTTACTGATGAGTCCAACTTTGAGCTTTTCCCTACACCAGGTCATGTGATGGTGCGCAGAAGGGCTGGAGAAGCTTGCAGGCCTGAATGTCTGGTTCCCACTGTGAAACATGGAGGCGGATCCATCATGGTTTGGGGGACGATGTCAGCCTCTGATATCGGTGTCCTGACGTTATGTGAAGACTGCATGAATAGCGTTGCTTACAGAGAGGCTCTGAAGCATGCCATGCTCTCCTCAGCACAGCAACTGTTCCCCACAGACCAGGAGTGGGTATTGCAACAGGACAATGCCCCTTGCCATACTGCACGGGCGGTCCATCGTTGGCTAAAAGACCATGACGTCAATGTCCTTCCATGGCCAGCAAAGTCTCCCGACATGAGTGGCACGTCCCAAGCAAAGCTGTTCAAGAGGACAAGCCGAGCAGTAAGAAAGAACTAGAAAGTGTTTTGAAGCGGACATGGGCCGAAATCAGTCCTGAACTTTGCAAAAAAGCTTGTTTTCAGCATGCCGTCTCGAGTGAAGGCTTTGTCATGGCCATAGGTTGGCGTACGAAATACTGACAGCCTCAGAATTACCCTATCGTGTGCTGAGACTCAGCTGAGATGTTAAGAATGTGAGAATCTTGTTAAAGTGACATTTGTATCCTCATTCCACTCCAGTTACCGTCGCTGTGCATTTCTCCAATTGCTCAATCTTTTCGGCATTTTGACATGATTGAGAGTAAAGATTAATTCTTAAGTGACTCTTCAGTTACACATGGTTGAAAGTGAGCACTAAATGCTAAAAAAATGTAGTATTTGTAAGAGGTGACCAATAGCTTCAACAAAAAGGAGGGATGCTGGACGTTTCGCCCCACTTGCAAGTTCGCCCCAACCACTTCGCCCCACATTCTAGGGTTAGGGTTAGGGTTAGGGTTAGGGTTATGGTTAGGGTTTGGATAGTGGGGCGAACCGGCAAGAATGTGGGGCGAAGTGGTTGGGGCGAACTTGCAAATGGGGCGAAACGTCCATGAGCCAAAAATGGGGCGAAACGTCCATGAGCCAAAAGGAGTTACTGTTGATAACATTAGGCAATTGAGTCATGGTATTGCTTTTCTGCAAAGTGGTCTAATATTTTTTCCACAGCTGTGTGTAGTGCCAAATAGATCTTTAGTAGTAACTGATACGTGTGTCCTGAACCTTGAGTGAATTGTGTGTAAGTCCTGCGGAGTTCCTCTGCACTTTGTTTCTTTTTTACAGAGTCAGTAAGGGAAGTGTTGTTGTCTACATGTCAATAAAAGGAGCACGCGTTCTCCAAAACTGAAAGAGTGCTCGGTGTTTGCACCAGAGATTATATCTTCGTGTTTTTACATTCTTGATCACAATCACTTTCGACACAAATTATAAAATATCCGAAATAATCAACATGGAAGGCTTTATTGCAAATCAACATAGACGTAATTGTAACTCAGCGTCTCCAGCGTTTTAGGGGGTAAGGTTATGTTTTCAGTCATATGAAACCAAGTAGTCATATCTTTCCTAGTTTTATATTGCATTGAGCAACAGTGATGCTACTACCTAAAAAAGCCACAAGTGCAGTATTTTACTCATAGTTTACACTTTACAGATTGTTTTTTGCGATATTTAAGATTAGCGGCAATGTGCGGTGAAGCGTGCATGACATAATTTATATTCCAAGAGATGTTCTTTTGCATATAATGACTGAGTGTGTTCACTTAAGCTTCAGCATAACTTACAATGCATTTATGTTGACAATTTTGGTCAGATTTGGCTGCAAAAAGGATTTGCTTTGGTTTGGCCCTTTTCCATTGACCGGAGGGGTCACGGAGTTCCCCTTCATTTTGTGCAAATGTGTCCCGTCTTCATTTAGTTTTGTTGTGTTTTGTGTAAATGAAACGTGGAGCGTGTTTATTAAAAATATTTGAAAGAACGATGCTGCATTTTCGATTCCGATGTTTTGTGCTCGAAGAGGGAAGTCTGAAATTTGAAATGAAACCCGCAAGCTTTGCTTGTGTCGGACCCAGCAAGTCATTCACTTCAGTCTGGCCATGCACAAAATGGCCGCTTTGCCAGCGCGGCAGACGTCAATAACGCCTCGCGCTCTCGACATTGGCTTTCAGCATTCAGAGCGACTTGCCACGGAGTCTGTGACGTCAAGCTATTGATATGTATGTTGCCTGTGAGGATCCGGGTTAAGTGCACGCACAGGCTGCGTGTGCAGGCCTGCAGTATCCGGGTTAAGTGCACGCACAGGCTGCGTGTGCAGGCCTGCAGTAGCAGACGATGCGCAACTGCTCGCCAAGTCTTGATAGTTGAGCAACTGGACGCATGTAATTGGTAACTGCGATGTCTCCAGATATCACAGAAGACAAAATGAGTGCCCCTAGATGTCTGGAACATGTCGGTTTTTCGTGCCGTGGCTCTGCACACTGCCGTAATAGCTGTCTCAAATGGATTATTCTTCACACCTGTCGACCTACTTTGGAAGGTAATAGGATCTAAAGATCTTACCATACCACAATTTGCTATTCATCTGTTGGTTCTTCCATTTCCGTTTTGCTGTTTAGTCTCGACTCTACACACGGATGAACGGTGAAATACGTGTAATTGGGTTTTCGTAAAAGATTATATTGAATTTGGCCTCTCGTTACATGATATTATCATTTGGCTTCATCTCTCTCTCTCTCTCTCTCGCTCTCTCTCTCCCTCTCTCTCTCTCTCTCTCTCTCTCTCTCTCTCTCTCTCTCTCTCTCTCTCTCTCCCTCTCTCTCATCAATTCCGTCAGAGGAACGATCTCCTTTTGCTAAGATTGTTCAGCTCGTGCCTCCACCATGAACCTTTTCGTTGCCGTGGCGGGAGGGCGGCAGGTCCGTGAAACATACCGCTCTGTCTTGGGACAAAACCACCTCCCCACTCGACACCGACAGAGCACACACTATGGCCGGATCCGCTCGACTGCTTGTTGTGTTTTGACTCCTTTATGTACGGTCTTTTCCCTATATATACGTCCATGTAGACGACGGCATGTTGTGTTTTGCAGGCGTAAGGAGGAGTTAACAGTCTTTTCCCTTTACATACAAATACGCTTGTATACAGACAAGTTCTGACAGCGGAAGAAGAAATAGTTTTACAGTCTTGTCCGTAGACAGCAAAGGGATCCCGAGTGACATCTTGACTGCAGGTAAAACTCTCTAGCCACTAGGTCACAGAGCCCCACCTACAAGGGGAAGTCCCCAAGATGACGTGGGCAGTAGGCGAAACAGAGCCAGCAGCTTTTTCTTATTTGAATCTGCACAATTTAAAAAAAATTGTTATCTAAAAAATCTCTGTTAGGAAACAGAAGTTTTAACACTCTTATATATACTTGCGACATCGCTGTTAATAGAATACGTAAACAGTTTGCACGCACCGTCTTCTGGTCGAGATCGGAAGTTTGTGCATCATCATGGCTACACGTGATAAGGACTTTTTTGATAAAAAAGAGTCAAAATACCCTAAAATAAACGATAAAAATGATTATTATAACGACGTGATACAGAGGGCCCGGCGCGGAGATATCGTGGCGTTTGGAGGATTCCCTTATAAGCACTACGCGATCTACATTGGTGAGTTTGATTACATTCCATTCCACTGAAAACCTGTCTGGAGAATCTTCCCTGGTTTTCCTGTCTTTGAGGAGCCCCCACGTTTCCTGTGCCTCCTTTTCTTCCTCCTCGTAGTTGTCATCGTCGTCTACCTTCTCCTGGTAAAGGATTTTGTTCTTGTTATCATCTCTTCTTTCCCTCCTACGTCTCACTTCTCATCCTCCTCCACTTTTTCCTCTTTCTTCTTCTTCTTCTGCGCACCTCGCACCTCCTGCTGTTGATCTCATTCGGAAACTATTCATTAAAATGATAACAAACATGATGATCATAGCAGTTATAATGAAGATGACGAAATCGTCATGCCTTGCTCTGAATACCTGCTTTTGCATGTGCTTTCAGGTAAGGGGAATGTGATTAATGTCACATCGAATGGAGGATGGTGGAATTTTTTCATGAAGTCAACCAAAACGGAGATCCGGAAGCAGCCGCTTTGGGAGGCTGCTTGGCACCGCAGAGCAAGAATTGATAACCACTGGGATGAGCATTTTCCGTGAGTATCCAAGGAGGGGGCCGAAGCCATCTTTCCCCCCATTTTTTGTTCCATTCTTTCTTTCCTTCCTGCTTTATTCTTTCGTCATTCAGCTATTCATCTGGACAATTTGTTTTGCTTCTTTAATGTCCCAAGGAAGAGATGTTTGTTCAAAATTATCAGTCTGTATAATGGCTCAATGTCAAAACAAAACATATCTCATTTCTTATGTCCTGCCTCCATTGCATACTCCTTCTCCCCTGTGAATTAGTATCAATCCATCCATCAATTTGTCCTTCCATTTATCCATCCATTTATCCATCCATTTATCCATCGATTTATCCATCCATTTGTCCATCCATTTGTCCATCCATTTATCCATCCATTTATCCATCCATTTGTCCATCCATTTATCCATCCATTTGTCCATCAATTTGTCCATCCATTTGTCCATCCATCACCCATCCATTTATCCATCCATGTGTCCATCCATTTGTCCATTCATTTGTCCATCCATTTGTCCATCCATTTGTCCATCAATTTGTCCATCCATTTGTCCATCCATTTGTCCATCCATTTGTCCATCCATTTGTCCATCCATTTGTCCATCCACTACTCCATCTAACCAGTACTCCATCCATTCACCACTCCATCCATCCACCACTCCATCCATCCACCACTCC